>CAUYQV010115709.1:0-11866 GCA_963574575.1 Galagoides demidoff
AAGCACTGGGCCTCACTGGGGAGGGTGTCCACTTACCATGAAGCACTGGGCCTCACTGGGGAGGGTGTCCACTTACCATGAAGCACTGGGCCTCACTGGGGAGGGTGTCCACTTACCATGTAGCACTGGGCCTCACTGGGGAGGGTGTCCACTTACCATGAAGCACTGGGCCTCACTGGGGAGGGTGTCCACTTACCATGAAGCACTGGGCCTCACTGGGGAGGGTGTCCACTTACCTTGAAGCACTGTAGGGCCATCATTGTGGAAGGTGCCCATTTGCCAGGAAGTCCCTGCTGGCCTCTTGGGATCAGTTACAGAGCCCACACACCTTGAAACTCCACAGCTTTATGGCACCTGACCCCTGTCTGGACGGCAGCCACAGCAGAAAGGCAATATCATTTCTCAGGGTCCCAAATGTGGGCCACGTGGTGGATCTATATAGCCAGAATTGCCCCTCCGCCTGCCCATCATGGGTGACAGGCCTCTACCAGAGCAGACCATGCTGAGAGAACCACAGCCAGCCAGGGACCTACAGAGAGCCCAGGAAGGCCTCCCTTGGGAGCAGCCCAGACAGCATACGGGAGACCCCCACCGACAGCACCACCCTGCCAGAGCTTTCCTGGTACCCCACACCTCCTCTGCCCAAACCACAGGGGAGAGGAGAGGAATGGAACCCAACGAAGGCCGTGCTTCCCTCCTGCCACATCCACCAGCCCTTGGAAGGCTCAGTAGGGAGGGAGCAGAAACATTTTTCTTATTACGTTGGCCTGGACACTCCAGATTGGATCGCTGAAATCAGACTTGAGGTGACTTTGAATCACAAAAGGCCAACAGAGAAAGCACAGCACAGATCTCAGCATTCTCGATCACTTCCTTTGAATTATGTTTGCTCAATGTTCCAATGACATAAGCAAGTCAATTCTCAAACATACAGGTATGGCTCAGCGCTGGTAACAGAATGGCTAGGGCGCCTGCCCCATTTACAGAGGCTGTCAGGTTCAACCCCAGGCCGGGCCTGCTAAACAACAATAACAAATGAAACAGAGAAATGTTTGGGCATTGTGGCGGGCACCTATAGTCCCAGCTACTTGGGAGGCTGAGGCAAGAGAATCACTTAAACCCAAGAGTTTGAGGTCGCTGTGAGCTGTGACGTCACAGCACTCTACTGAGAGTGACATAGTGAGACTTTGGCTCAATAAATAAGTAAATAAATGCAGGTATATTGTATCCATGTTACTTTGTGAGGACTACAGTAAAGTGCCAACACTTAGTGGCTTAAACAATAGACATTTCTTGTCTTACAGGAGGTTGGAAGTTCTGGGATCAAGGCGTCAGCAGATTTGGCTCCTTCTAAGGACTCTCTCCTTGGCTAGCAGGACCCTCCCTCCTTACGTGTCTGTGTAAGGGAGACAGTGCAGTGGCATCAGCTTAGTTCACAGCAACATCCTAAACTCCTGGGTTCAAGCGATGCTCCTTAGGCTCCTGAGTAGCTGGGACTACAGGTGCCTGCCATGATGCCTAGCTAATTTTTCTATTTTTAGTAGAGATGGGGTCTTGCTTTTGCTCAGACTGGTCTCAAACTCCTGAGCTCAAGCAATCCACCTGCTTCCAGAGTGTTAGAATCACAGGTATGAACCATTGTGCCTAGCCACATGTCTGTGTCTTAATTCTTAACCTCCTCTTATACAGATACCGTGGTCATGTTGGATTAGGGCCAACCCCAATGGCCTCATTTTCACTCAATTACCTTTTAAGGACCCTATTTCCAAACATAGCCACATTCTGTGGCTGGCGCCCGAGCCACGGTGCTACAGGCACTGAGCCATACCTGTATTTTTTCTTTTTCTTTTTTTTTTTTTTTTTGTGCAGTTTTTGGCCAGGGCTGGGTTTGAACCTGCCACCTCCAGCATATGGAGCTGGCACCCTACTCCTTTGAGCCACAGGCACTACCCATACCTGTATTTTTTAAAGTACTGGGGATTTGGAATTCAACATATGAATTTGGGGCTACACAACATACATAAAAGAAACAGAAGCTATTTAGACTTCATGATAGGAACCCTGACTAAAACCTCAACACCATAATCACATCCAGGAAATTGAACACTCAAACACTAACATTGTCTAGTATGTAATGCATATTAAAATTTTGCAATTGTCCCAAAATCTCCCTCACACATTGCCTTTCACCCAAGATGTAATCTGCTGGTTACTGACGTTTTCGTCTCCTTTAATCTAGAACATTTCTCCTGATTTTCTTTTGTCTTTCATGATGTTGAAGTTTTGAGGACACCAGACCTTTCAGACACTGCCTGGATTGGGCCGACTGCTCCTTGTTAGATCCAGGTTAGAGACCTCAGGAGAGCCTTCCACAGACAACCAGTGTGGCTTCTCCTGCTGTCTCACTCCAAGGCACCTGACGTCTGTCTGTCCTATTACTAGGGATGCAAAGTGTTATCGTTTTGTAAAGGTGGAATCCGCCAGATTTCTTTGTACTGAGACATCTTTTCCCATTTTTTTAAACTACTCAGTAGTGTTTGGAGTGATATTTGAGACTCTGCAACTGTCCAGTTCCCCAACGAACTTTTGTTTGATGGCATCACATTTACCAACAGTCCTCCCCTGAGTCGGTTATTTGGTGGGTGGCTGTGAAGTGAACTGTGTAATATATATATATATATATGTAATCGACACTATAGCAGCATCCTTGGCAGGTGTTACCAAAGGAAGTGGATAAACAAGGGTATGAAAAGGCAGAATCAAAGGCAAAGCAAAACATCACAAATAAGATGATAGAGAGACTGGCTGCCACAAATATTGGGGGCATAAACCTGCCCTGAAACTTTCTAGTAGCTAAAATAAAAGGAAAATTTTCATCAGCTACCCAGTGTGACCGCTGGGACTTGCCCTGAGAAGAAGGCTGTGGGGGTGGGGTGGTGCCACGGAAGGATGTCTCCTCTGAAGCTCGTTGAAAATGAGTGTTAGCCTCTGCTCAGCCTAAATTCCACCAAAATGGTAATAAATGGATTTTAAGAGGGAGGGAAGAATATGCTTATTAGAACAAGGAGAAAAGGAGGAGAAAACAGCAACAAATGTTAGGGTCAGGAAAGGAGGCGGGCAGGGGACAACCGAGTTAGCAGACTGGGAGGCTGACCCTGAGCTGGCCATGGGAGCCTGAGGCACTGGGACACCAACCGGGAACAGAAGCCTGAGGCCCCTGTGCAGCCGTGTGGAGACAGCAGTGGAGACAGGGACTCCAGGCATTTCCATTAGTAGTCAAATCCCAGCTCCTCCACTGGGCCACACGACCTCATCCCAGAAGAAAGGTGATTTCTGGAAACCACAATAGGGTTATCTGAATTGAGCACAATTAAGGTCAGAATAAGCAGGGGAAATGAATGAACTTGACCACAGAATGGTAAGGCCTCCAGCTGTCCCCCACCAATGCCCTTGGCACCTGGGCTTCTCTCTCCAGGTAGATGCCTGAGGCACTCAGGGGAATATAACCAGATCATGAACAAAAGTCCAAGGGCCCAGAAGGAACAGCATAAGCAGATCAAGTCCTCAGTTGACAGGCCAGCACCCCCTTGACCCATGCACGTACATACATGCACACGTGTGTACACACGCATGGAACCTCCCAACAATATTTTTTTTCATGAAATCGTAGTTGTGTACATTAATGCAATCATGGGGTATAATGCACTGGTTTTATATACCATTTGAAATATTTTCATCAAACTGGCCAACATAGCCTTCACCGCATTTTCGTAGTTATTGTGTTAAGACATTTATACTCTACACTTAGTAAATTTCACATGTACCCTTGTAAAAGGCACTGTAGTTGTGTTCCCACCAATTACCCTCCCTCCACCCATCCACCTTTCTCTCCTCCCCTCCTTCTCTTTCCCCTTCTTCTTGGGCTATAGTTGGGTTATAGCTTTCACGTGAAAGCTATAAATTGGCTTCATAGTAACACTGAGTACACTGGATACTTTTTCTTCCATTCTTGAGATACTTTGCTAAGAAGAATATGTTCCAGCTCCATCCATGTAAACATGAAAGACGTAA
The DNA here is from genome assembly GCA_963574575.1 of Galagoides demidoff. Lineage (NCBI taxonomy): Eukaryota > Metazoa > Chordata > Mammalia > Primates > Galagidae > Galagoides > Galagoides demidoff. Next base: position 4,072 of record CAUYQV010115709.1, read on the forward strand.
AGTCTCCATCATTCTTTAAGGGTGCATAATATTCCATGGTGTACATATACTACAATTTATTGATCCATTTGTGGCCGATGGGCACTTGGGCTTCTTCCATGACTTAGCAATTATGAATTGGGCTGCAATAAAGATTCAGGTGCAAATATCTTTGTTATAAAGTGATTTTTGGTCTTCTGGATATATACCTAGTAGAGGAATTTTGGGATTGAATGGCAGATCTATTCTTAGATCCCTAAGTGATCTCCAAACATCTTTCCAAAAGAAATGTATTAGTTTGCATTCCCACCAGCAGTGTAGAAGTGTTCCCTTTTCTCCACATCCACGCCGACATCTCTGGTTTTGGGATTTTGTGATGTGGGCTAATCTTAACTGGAGTTAGATGATATCTCAAAGTGGTTTTGATTTGCATTTCTCTGATGATTAAGGATGATGAGCATTTTTTCATGTGTCTGTAGGCCATGCACCTATCTTCTTCAGAGAAGTTTCTATTCAAGTCCCTTGCCCACACTGAGATGGGATCACTAATACGTTTGAGTTCTTTGTGGATTCTGGTTATTAAACCTTTGTCAGAGACATAACCTGCAAATATCTTCTCCCATTCTGAAGGCTGTCTGCTTGCTTTATGTACTGTGTAAGAACTTGTCTGTGCAGAAGCTTTGAAGTTTCATCAGATCCCAGTAATGTATTTTTGGTGTTGCTTCAATTGCCCGGGAGTGGGGGGTCTTCCTCATAAACTATTCTCCCAGGCCGATTTCTTCAAGTGTTTTCCCTGCACTTTCTTCTAGTATTTTTATAGTTTCATGTCTTAAGTTTAAATCTTTAATCCAGTGAGAGTCTATCTTAGTTAATGGTGAAAGCTGTGGGTCCAGTTTCAGTCTTCTACAGGTCACCAGCCAGTTCACCCAGCACCATTTTTAAATAGGGAGTCTTTTCCCCCACTGAATGTTCTTAATTGGCTTATTGGAGATCAAATGACTATAAGCAGCTGGGTTCATCTTTTGGTTCTCTATTCTGTTCTATACATGTACCTCTCTGTTTATGTGCCAGTACCATGCTGTTTTAATCACTATCAATTTATGGTATAGTCTGAGGTCTGGTAGCATGATTCTTCCTGATTTGTTTTTATTTCTGAGTAATGTCTACACTGCTATTTAACATTGCAATTGAATTCCGTCTTAGCCATCACAATCAGGCAAGAAAAAGAGATCAAGGTATCCAAATAGGGTCAGAGCAGATCAAACTTTCACTCTTCACAGATGATATGATTGTATATCTGGAAAATACCAGGGATTCAACTACAAAACTCTTAGACGTGATCAAGGAATACAGCAGCATCTCAGGTTACAAAATCAATACTCACAAATCTGTAGCCTTATAAATACCAACAATAGTCATGCTGAAAAAATAGTCAAGGACTCTATCCTTTTATAGTAGTGCCAAAGAAGATGAAATATTTGGGAGTTTACCTAACAAAGGACGTTAAAGATCTCTCTAAAGAGAATTATGAAACTCTGAGAAAAGAAATAGCTGAAGACATCAACAAATGGAAAAACATACCATGCTCATGGCTGGGAAGAATCAACATTGTTAAAATGTCCATACTACCCAAAACAATATACAATTTTAATGCAATCCCTATTAAAGCACCACTGTCATACTTTAAAGACCTCAAAAAAATAATACTTCATTTTATATGGAATCACAAGCCCTCCTTTCTAATTTATCCCATTTAATTGTGACATCTTTTTGTTGGGTGTGGTGGCTCATACCTGCAATCCCAGCACTTTGGGAGGTGAGAAGATTGCTTGAGGGCAGGAGTTGAAGAGCAGCCTGGGCAATATAGTGGTATCTTGTCTCTACAAAATATAAAAAAATTGGTCAGGTTTGGTGGTGCATACCTGAAAACCCAGCTACTTGGGAAGCTGAAGGATCACTTGAGCCCAATAGTTTGAAGTTACAGTGACCCAGGATGATACCATTTTAGCCCAAGTGACAGAGTAAGATCTTGTCTCGAAAATATATACACATATAAATAAATAAAATTAAAAAATTGAAAAGTCTTTTGGCAGTCCTAGTATAAAAAAGAATGAGTATTCTTGCTGGATCCCAAATCTGGGTTGCAATTTAGTCTCTATATTGATCATTTGGTTTTATTTATTTATTTTCACATAAAACCATTCACAATGCCCTCTAGGCTACTTTTAGTAGTAGGACTTTTATACCAACAATAAAAGAAAAAACATCGTTTACTGTAAGATATTTTTTCATTTGATGGTCAATAATTTTTAAGTGCTTTCCTTTTACTGGAGAGTAAAATAATAATGCTTCTACCTTAAGTGTAAAGGTCTTTTAATTTTTTATCAAATTTTACACTGAGTTGTAATCATCATAAGAATACATAAGAATTTAAAGCATTAATTATGGAGGGGGTATTTCATTTGCTTTTAGTAGAACAATAGATAACAAACATGTTCAGGAGACTTTCTAAATGTTATACTTTTATGAAATTAACTTTAGAAACATTTTTAAAGAACAGCATAAAGAAAAACATCGGCAATGTTAATACTAGTAATATAAATTATTTAATGTTTTTGGTGATAACATTTGATGCCCCATGTATTCTCACATTTGAGAGATTTTCCATTTGTATTGGATGATGGCATATCATCAAAGTCCAAGTAATTTGAAATTGTTGTATATAAAATCTTCATAAACACTTTTTAAAAGATAACTTTCTAAATTAATTATCTAACACTGTGAGGTGAATCCTGCCTCTTGAAAATGTACATAGTGCATTTTGGGAAACTTTATATATAGAAATGTTTGAAAATGTTATTCCATGTAATAAAATATGAGCATTTTATTACATAAAACTTCTCAGAATGTTATAAAGTTTAGAGAGTCATATTATCCCCATCTGCTCTTATAACCACATCATGGTTCTATATATTTATAATGATTATGACATATGATTATTCTCATCTGGAACTCCAAAAAAAAAAACCAGAAGAGAATGATGGAAATAGTGGGGCATATATCATAACCAATAGCAAAGAAGACTTTAGAGAAAAACTGTTATGCTTTCATGGATAGAATCTCTGAAATGGAATATATTTCAAAGGATTTATAAAGTTCCTTCCTCTAGACAGTAACTTTCAAACTTTGGTGTCTTAGTCTGTTTTGTGCTGCTAGAACAGACTAGCACAGGCTGGGTAATTTGTAGAGAAAATAAATTTATTTCTCACAGTCTTGGAGACTGAGAAATACAAGGTCAAGGGACTGGCATCTGATGAGGGCCTTTTTGATGCATCATCATTTGGTAGAAAGCATTTTATGCATGAGAGAGCAAGAGATTGAATTCACAACCTCAAGCCCTTTTATAATTGTCATGATATGGATGTTAATGAGGGTGGAGCCTTTCTGACCTAAACACCTTCCATTAGATCCCACCTCCCCAATCACCTTGTCTTGGTGATTAAGTTTCTAACATTTGCTTTTTGGGGAACACATTCAAATCATTGCATTAGGAGGAATCTCTTGGGGAACCAGTTAAAAAATAGGAATTCTGGCTTAAATATTCTTTCTTAAAGATTCTTAGGAAGTCTAACACAGGGCCCAGGAATCTATCCTTTTAATAAGCATGGAGTTGATCCCTGATCACATTTTGAAAAACATTGACTAAGGAATGAGTTATATTCCAATCAGTTATAGTGCAGAGATTGACACTAAAAGAGACGGTACTCCACCAGGGAAACTTAAAAAAATTGGGCAAAGGGCATGTAGTTTGGAAAAGTTTCACATGTGATTCTCATATAAGCTTTCTCCTTCATATCCTCCTTCTATACTTATTCTTAAGATTGATATTCTGGTTGTATAATTGGGAAAAGTTATCATGAAAATAAGGAGTCATTACTAGAAATAAGTGAAGTCTCTTAAGATCTCTCTAATAAATTCAGATATTTACAGGAAACAGACAAAAGAGAAAAGTATACATGACTAAAGATTATTTAAAGTAGAAATCAAAAATTCATAATAGTGTGAATAAACAAGATGAGATGTTTCTACTGAGAGGAAATTAAGCCATCCTTCTATAATTAGTAGACTGAATCTTGAACATCTATTTCTGATGAACAGACCAAGGTAGAGTAACAAGGATCCTATGTAATTTCTCATATAAAGCAGAAAAAGAAAAAAAATGTACTAGTATGTTTTAAGAAATTAGATTTAAGAAATCAAACCATGGTTTTTGAAAGACAAGAAATAATCAAGGTGAGTATTATGATTATCACAGTTTAATAAATGGAGAGATTTTAGAGGATTTTCGATGGAGAGAGGGAATATAGGTAGAGCCTAGAGGTCTTAATGAACTGAGACAGCAGATATGAGAGACCAGAGAGGCCAGGCCATGACAGTTGGAATTTGCAGGGCAGAATACTGGAGAGAAGATTGCTGCCCAGAGAGAGAGATGCACAGTGCAGCCCTAAAGTCTCTAGCTACATACCGATCAGCACTATGTGTGAGGAAAGTAATGTTATGAAGAGTCACCCAAAGAGATTAAAGAAAACAATCCTCAGAGCTCAGACATGACCTGAAATAGTTCCTATTCCCACCAGTTGTAGAAGTAAAAGATTATAATTCCTGGGACATATAATAGAGTACTCAGAAGGTTTTGCCATAGTCGTGGAAAAAAATTAGCTTCAGTCTAAAAATTTCTCCAGTACACCTGAGAAGAAATAAAAAAAGGAAGAAAAAAATATTAAGCTGCTTTCAAACAACTTAATCAAGTCTTAGAATAAGACTCAAGAATAATTGAGAGTATAAAAATATCCAGATATCATCCCAAAAGGTGATATCCCAATTTTTGGTACCAATTAACAATTATCAGACATAGAAACAGAAAAACATGACCCAGAATGAGGAGAATAATTCAATCAAAATTACTCAGAAATGATAGAATTAGCAAGATCATTAGAACAGTTGTTCTGATTGTGTTGTATATGTTGATAGGATTGAACATGTTAAATAGAGATATAGAACATGCAAAAAAGATCCACATTGAACCAACTTGCTAACTAATGTATAGAACTCTCTCCCCAACTACTGCAGAATACACATTGTTTTTAGGTGTACACAGAATGTTTACTAAAATTGACCATGCTCTAGTTCATAAAATAAATCTCCATAAATTTAAAAAGATTCAAGATATGTGAAGCATCTAATTTGAGCACAATGTAACTAAGTCATAAGTTAATCATGGGGAAGCCCACAATCAAAGTGCAAAAGATTAAAGGGATTCAAATGTTTTTGTTACATGAGTAAGTTTTATAATGCTTAAGTTGGGACTATTAGTGTGCCCATCACCTGAACAGTGTTCATTGTACTCATTAGGTAAGTTTTTACCACTCTCCTCTGACCCCCCTTCATGATTTCCAATGACTTTTACTTCTCTTTGTGCCCATGAATGCCCATTGATTAGTTCCAAATTATTAGAGAGTACAGATGCTGTTGATTTTTCCATTCCTGAGATACTTCACTTAGAACAACGGTCTCCAGTTTTATCCAAACTGCTGGAAAAGACATTAATTTATTCCTTGTTATGGCTGAGTAGTACTCCATGGCATATGAGTATCCACTCATAAATTGATAGGAACTTAGGCTGATTACACATCTTTGTGACAGTGAACTGTGCTATAATAAATATTTTGTTAATCCACTCATAAATTGGTAGGATTACACGTCTTTGTGATAGTGAACCGTGCTATAATAAATATCCAAGTTCAGGGGGCCTTTTTGGTAAACTGATTCTTTTCCTTTAAGTAGACACCCAGTAGTGGGATTGCTGGGTCAAATAGTAAATTTATATTTATTTCTTTGAGGAATCTCCTTACTGTTTTTTATAGAAGCTGAACTAATTCACAGTCCCACCAACAGTAGATAAGCATTCCTTTCTTTTTGCATCTACTCCAGCATCTTTTGTTTTTGGAGTTTTTCTTAATAGCCCTTCTTGTGATTATAATTTGCATTTCCCTGATGATTAGTGATGTTGAGCATTTTCTCATATATTTGTTAGACATTTGCCTATCTTCTTTTAAAATGCTTCTTTTCATATCTTTTGCCCTATTTTTAATGGGGTTATTTGTTTTATCCCGGCTGATTTGTTTTCAGTTCCTTGCAAATTCTGGATAGTAGGCCTTTATCAGAGATATAGTTTGCAATTTTTTCTTCCATTCTGTAGGTTACCTATTTATTCTGTTGATCATTTCCTTTGCTGTGCAAAACCTTTTTAATTCGAGCAAGTTTCATTTATTTATTTTGTTCTTCTGTATTGCCATTGTGGTCTTAGTCATAAATTTTTGCTTAGGCTTATGTCTAGAAAGTTTTTCCTACATTTTCTTCTAAAATTTTTTATGTTTTAAGGACTTACATTGAAGTATTTTATCTATATTGAATTAATTTTTGTGAGTGTTAAAAGGTGTCCTGTTTCATTCTTCTGCATGTTGCCATCCAGTTTTCCCAGTACCATTTATTGAATAGGACTTCCTTTCTCCAGTGTTATGGTGTTGTCTGCTTTGTCAAAGTTCACTTGGTTGTAGGTAGATGGTTTTATATTTGGGTTCTCTGTTCTGTACCTCTGTCTGGTCTGTGTCTCTGCTTTTATACCGATACCGTGCTGTTCTGGTTACTACATACTTGTACTATAATTTGAAGTCTGGTAGTGGGATGCCTCCAGATTTATTCTTTTTGCTTAGGATTTCTTTGGTTATTTTGGCTCTTTTTTCCCCCTCCAAATATAGCAAAGAATTATTCTTTCCAGATCTGTGAAATATGATTTTGATATTTTGAGGGGGATTGCATTGAATATGCAAATCATTTAAGCAGTATGTACATTTTAACAATATTAAATTTCTTAACCCATGAGAATGAGACGTTTTTCCATTTGTTTGTGTAATCTGCTATTACTTTCATCAATGTTTAGCCATTCTCCTTGTAGAGCTCTTTCACCTCCTCTGTTAAGTATATTCCTAAGTATTTTCTTTTTGTAGCTACAGTGAATGTTGCTGAGTCTTTGACTTGACTCTCAGCTATTATTAGTGTATAGAAATTCTACTCATTTGTGTACATAGATATTGTAACCAGAAACATTGCTGAATTTATTTATAAATTCTATGAGTGGAATGTTTGGGATTTTTTAGATACCAGATTATATCATTAGCAAAAAGTGATAGTTGGACCTCCTCTTTCCCAAGTTGGATACCCTTTATTTATGTCTCTTGCCTGATTTCTTTGGCTAGGATGTCCACTAGTATGTTGAATACAGGTGGTGACAGTGAGCACCCATGTTTTGTTTCAGTTCTTGGTGGGAATGCTTTCAACTTTTCCGCATTCAGTATGATGTTGGCTGTGAAGTTGTTATATATAGCTTTTATAATTTTAAGGTATGTTTCTTCTATAGCTAGTTTGTTGAGGGTTTTTGTCATAAAAGGGTACTGGATTTTGTCAAAGCTTTTTCTGCATCTATTAAGATGATCATCTGATATTTGTTTTTGCTTCTGTTTATGTGGTGAATCACATTTATGACTTGCATATGTTGAACCATCCTTGCATCTCTGAGATGAAGCCCACCTGGACATGGTGGATTTTTTTTGATGTGCAGCTGAATACGATTTGCTAGAATTTTATTGATAATTTTTGCATCTTTATTCATAAGGAATATTGATCTGTATTTTTCTTTTTTGTTGTATTCTTTCCTGGCTTTGGTGTAAAGGTGATGATTGGCTTTATAATTCCTTCT
>CAUYQV010115710.1:0-25109 GCA_963574575.1 Galagoides demidoff
TTTTTTTTTTTTTTTGAGACGGAGCCTCAAGCTATCTCCCTGGGTAGAGTGCCATGGCATCACAGCTCATAGCAACCTCCAACTCCTGGGCTCAAGCGAGTCTCCTGCCTCAGCCTCCCAAGTAGCTGGGACCACAGGCGCCCACCACAATGCCTGGCCATTTTTTGGTTGCAGTCATCATTGTTGTTTTTTGGCGGGTCTGGGCTGGGGATTCAAACCCGCCACCTTAGGTGCACGTGGCTGGCGCCTTAGCTGACTGAGCCACAGGTGCCGAGCCTATGCAAAATAATTTAAAGTTTAGATACTCACATATATTTGTTATTTTCTTTTTCCTTTTTCAAGAAGTACCATGTGAACCAAACAAACGTGTCAAAGCCCCAGCTTGCTATGGCCGGTCCACAGAGGAAGAAACAGTCTGGTCAGGCCCAGGGATTGAGGAGAGTGTTAAACGATGATTCCTGTAGAGAAGGGGCTCTGGCCCTTCTCTCCCAACTCTGTGTGAGAGCTGCCTGGGGAGCATTTGTCAGCTTGGGACAGATCAGGGTGGCAGCTCACAGGCTTGGGAAGAGGTGCCAGTGTGCGGTGGCAGTTGGGGACTGTGCTGGGAAGCAGGTAGATTCTACTTAGCTGCACAATGGCTCTGGGAGTGCTTGTCCATGTTCTCTGCTCCCCCTCCTTTTAGGACTGTGGTCCCCAAACCCTAGGTGTGGACCAGTACCTGTCAGTGGCCTTTTAGGAACCTGGCCACACAGCTTCACCGTCTGAGCTCCACCTTCTGTCCCATCCTTCCCCACACCCCCATCTGTGGAAAAATTGTCTTGACACTGATCCCTGGTACCAAATAGGTTCCTTGTTAGGAGCTTGGCAGGTAGGAACTCAGCAGGAGGTGAGAGGCGGCGAAACAAGCAAAGCTTCAGCTATGTTTACAGCCACTGTCCATTGCTGGCATGGCCACCTGAGTCCCGCCTCCTGTCCTGTCCTCCCCACCTCCTGCCCTGTCCATGGAAAATAATCTTTGGTGAAACCTGTCAGTGGTGTCAAAGTCAGGGACCACTGCTTGAGGAGACCCCTCTGATACGTTTGGTGAGGGGGTGTGGTAAATGGTGAGTGGAGGTGAGTGATGTGACACCCAGTATCCAGGAGGAGGTGCTGTTAGGGGTGCCCTCAGGAGTGGGGATGGGTTGGCTGGAGCAGAATGTCCAGGAGGTGACAAAAGGTTGGGAGGCGTGCAAAGAGGCTCGGGCAACTCTGCCACATGAGAAAGTCATACTGTTTGCTCAGAAGAGAACATGGGGGTTTTGATTTAGGACTAGGGGCAGAAAGAGAGACTGACAGAGGGTTTTTAGTTGAGGAACTACTCTAGCACTGGAAAATGCTCACATCCTAGCATTTGGAATTTGTTGTTCAAAACTCAAACTATGTCTTAAATGTCTAGATGTGGAAAAAAGGCTAAGTGAGTTATACATCTATATAATTAAAGAATATGCAGCCATTAAAAATGAGGTTTATAGAAACTTCATGAGTTCTCAGTGATGTGAGAAATTCTTATTGTTTAAGTGGGGGGGGGAGGATATAGTCACATATAAACTAAATTATGAATAAATGAATGACAGGGTGTTCCTCTCTCTCTTTTTTTTTTTTTTTTTGAGACAGAGTCTCACTTTGTCACTCTCAGTAGAGTTCTGTGGCATCACAGCTCATAGCAACCGCCAACTCTTGGGCTTAAGTGATTCTCTTGCCTCAGCCTCCTAAGTAGCTGGGACTACAGGCGCCTGCCACAATACCCAGCTATTTTTTGATTGCAGTTGTCATTGTTGTTTGGCAGGCCTGGGCTGGATTCGAACCTGCCAGTTGTGGTGTATATGACTGACACCCTTAGCCACTGAGCTACAGGCGCAGAGCCAGGGTCTTCCTCTCTTGCCTGGGCCAGAGTGCAGTGTTATAGGTTGGTCAGAGAAACTCCAAAAACAGAGTGAGGCCACATCATCTTGAACATAAGGGACTCACTCCATCTTGGCTGTTCAGTGACCTCTGCTGTAACCACCCCCTTTTGAGACCCAGCCAGGAGGAACCAGGAACCACCAAACACAATGGCTCCAGGAGGGCTAAACCACAAATGAACAGAAGGGTGTGGGGGGATGGCAGCTGGTACATACCTGGCCACAGTCACTATCACTCCAAAGTAATACTCTCCCCTCCTACACTACCTAAAACCTTTAAAAGAGAAGCACTCTGGTTCTTCAGGGCCAATGCCGATTGAGTCTCAGCCCACCTTCACCAAGGCCCAAATAAACTCTAGCAATTGCTCTATATCCAGCTTTGTGACTTGATTGGGCTGACTGCTACCTTACACAGTGGCATTGTGTAGAGGTCCCTGTAGGCTCACACTCCTGGACTTCAGCTGTACAAAACACACACACATACACATACACAGCTTCTCGTCGGACATCAGACACAGATGTACCAAAACAAAGCATGCTCTCTGTACACTGTCTGATCAGATTATAACATATACAAACGTTGGGCCAGTCTCTCATTGTGTATTATCAGGAAATGAATTTCTGTCAGATGCTTTTTTTAGATAGTGCCCTTCTTGCTCCCACTCCTGGCCTAGGGGAAGTCGTGCATTTCACAGTTATCTCCTCGGGGAACAGGAGGGCTAGAGGTAGCAGAGGAACAAGGGGAGGATTTAGTGGTTATTGCTGTGGGATATGCTGAAGCTTGGTGGTCACTCTGGATGTCACTACCTCTAACTCCTGCTGGGCACCAGGGTATGGGGCCATGGAGGCGAAAGAGCAGAACATGATTCATTAATGACTCCTCTCCCATTTTTCTTACGTACACAGAGAAGGAAGTCATTACAGGAGAGGAGGGTGGAGAGTGGGTTGCAGTCCAGAAATTTAAAAAAAAAAAAAGGGGAGTGCGAGGTGAGGGAGTTGTCTGCTGAAGGATGGCTTCAGAAGAAGTTGGGAACTATTTTGGATTCCTGCAGAGATGGGTCTGCAGTCAAAGCTTGTCAGAATGGGTTAATATTTTCTCTCTGTTTCCCACCAGGATCTTGCAGGTTCTCATCTTCTTGTTTTTGGCTGCAATCTGTTTGTCTTCATATGATCTGAGAATGTTATTTCGCTGTCCCCTCCTTCCTAAGCTCTAAGTCCTTCTGAGTGTTTGTCCGAAGTGCCTAGGTAGACACAGAGAACTAAGCACCAGGAAGCTGAGCAGATTCTCTTTGAAGAGGGATTGAGGCCAGAGGCACTGGTGGGAGGATGCTTCCACGGGGACAACACTTTGAAAGGTCCTAAAGGAGAAGGGGTTTCTCGTCTGAGTGTGCAGATACCTCAGCTTAGAGGGACACCCAGCTTCCGAGCAGGCAGGCTCAGCCTCGTGGGCTCTATTCTTTATATCACAACCCTTAAGAAAAAAAAATGTGGCTAGAAATGAGGGCTGTTTTATTTTATTAATTTTGATTATTTATTAGTGAACAGTGCCTTACTCTGTTGCCAGGGCTAGAGTACAGTGATAGTGTCATCATAGCACAATAGTCTCTAACCCCTGGGCTCAAGTGATCTACCAACTCCAGCCTCCAGAGCAACTAGGACTATAGGTCTACAAAAACCACACCCAGCTAGTTTTATTTATTTTTTAAAAAATTTTTTCAGTTTTTTTGGCTGGGGCTGGGTTTGAACCTATTACCTCCGGCATATGGGGCTGGCATCTACTCCTTTGAGCCACAAGCGCCACTCCTAGTTTTTTTTTTTAATTTTTTCTTTAGAGATGGGGTCTCACTATGCTTCCCAGGCTGGTTTCAAATTCCTGGCTTTAAGTGATCCTCCACCCGCAGCCTCCCAAAGCACTGGGTCTAAGCCACTGCATCTGGCCTCAAATGCTTATTTTAAAGTATCATACATATGATTATAAAATTCAAAGTAAGCATGTACATAGGAATTAATTTTTGTCAGAAATCTGAGGCTACAGCCAGAGTTTCTTTCTTTTGCGATGCTTGAGAATCAATAAATGATAAATAACTACTGTAAGAGTTAGGTAACGTCTCCCAACTATATTTTAAATAGATTGTACATTTTTTAAAGAGCTATAAATACATTAAAAGTATATATATTCAAAGACTGGATCAAGGCTTAAGAATTTCTGAACATAAACTCTAAATAAATATCTTTATATAAATAAAAAAATCAAAAATCTGAAACTAAGACAGTTCAAAGTATAACAGGATTAGGATTTAAATTTTCTTGATGATGTTTAAAAAAAAAAAAAGCTAGTTAATTGTTTAAACCTAATCCTGAAACAAAACATTGTTTAGGAGGTCTGACAATTAAGTTCAAGAACTTGCCACTGTGCGGTTACGCTGGCAGCATTGTAATAGCAGCTTGGCATGTCAACTGTCTCACGGCTGTTTGTGTCAATGCTTGCTGAATGGCATTCATTATTGTTGTTGCGTGTTTTTGTATGCCATTGTGAGAATGTTGGAGTTGAATTAGAACAACATTAAGGAAGAAATATTAAACTTCTTGTTAAACTTGGCAAGAGTGGAGGTGAAATCAGGGATATATTAGTCTAAATAGGGGGATAATGCCATGAAGAAAACGGCAGTGTATAAATGGATTAAGCGTTTTTCTGGGGGGAGAGAAAGTGTCACTAATAGAGAGGTAATAGTGGCCAGTAATAAGCAGAACTGATGAAAACATTGCAAAAATTTGTTGAATTGAGCATCAACATTGTTGGCTGACTGTGAGGAGCACTGCAGACCATGAAAACATCAATAGATAAAGGGTTAGGAAAATCTTAACTGAAAATCTTGGCATGATAAAGGTGTGTACAAAACGGTTCTGAAGGAGCTCACCAATGAGCAAAAGCTAGAGTCAAAGTTTGCCAGGAACTTTTGGAGAGGCGAGATGTTTTGGGGCCGTGCTATCACTGGTGATGAAACACGGGTGTACTAAGGTGACCCTGAAAGAAAGTGTCAAAGTGCACAGTGGAAGTCAGCCAATCCTCCACAACCAGGAAAGTTCCGTCAGGCCAAATCAAGAGTCCACACGACGTTGCTACCCTTTTTGATATCAGAGGGATTGCTCATTATGAATTTGTACCAACTGGGGAGCTAACCAAGTTTACTATTAGGAAGTGCTGAAAATACTGTGTGAAAAAGTTAATACAAACACAACTTGAACTTCTTGCCAGCAACTCATTGCTGTGTATCCCACCATGCCCCAGCTCACACAGCACTGTCTGTGAGGGAGTCTTTAGCCAGTAAACAAGTAACTATATAGGGATACCTTCTCTACCAACCTGATCTGGTCGTCAATGACTTTTTTCTTTCCTCAAAGATAAAATAAATATTGAAAGGAAGGCATTTGGATAACATTCAGGACATCAGGGATAATAAGATAACAGCTCTGATGGCCATTCCAGAAAGGGTCCCAAAATTGCTTTGAAGGGTAGACTAGGGGCTGGCTTTGGCATGTAGCTTCCCAAGGGGAGTACTTCAAAGGTGACCATAGTGATATTCAGCAATGAGATATGTAGCACTTTTTTAGGATGAGTTCATGAAGTTAATTGTCTGACCTTGTATGTGCCCTTTTTAAGCGATGGACACTAATTAAACACTATGAAGTTTTACACACCAGTGAATGTGGTTTTAACCCTAAAGTAAGATTGCACACATGCTTATCAGCAAAATTGTGTATCTCTGGGCCATGGATAACTTCCATGAATATACTCTGAGGTGAAAGGTGAAGGTGAAAGCCAAATTCATTTTTCAGGAGGTACTGGGCAATATAATTCAAGTCACTTTCCACCTGGGCCCTGACTTTATTTCCTTAGAACCCCTACTTGCTCTGCTTATACTCCTTGAAAGCTGCATCAATAATGCTGGAGATGGGAGAAACCATTTGAGCTACTTGTGAGAAGAGGGCACAGCTGACACCATCACCCTGACCCTCTGGTTTGCTTAGAAATTGGAGGCTCTCTGTTTTTCTTTGGATAAGTATGGCAGCATCAGTCAGGAGGAAAGCCAGGGACTGGAGTAAAGTTCAGAACTGCAGGCACCAGTACCTACTTGGCTTAAGTTTTGTCTTAATTTGGTTTGAGTTTATAGAATGAATTGTCACCATACGAAGTTCGTAATTAGTACTATATAAAGCAGACAGATGTGTGTTGTCCATTTTCAAAGTGTCATTACATTAGCATCTCTATGACCATAGCTAAAAAGATCAGTTTCATAGAACGTTTTGTTTCTATACTAAGGAAAAGCTTAGTATAAGCTTACAGTTTTCTTAATAACTTGGTAATATTGTTACAATTACTGAGCTACCACTGGTAGTCTCATTTTACAAAGGGCTATGAGACAGGAAGAGAAAGTACTATTGTGGGGACCTACAAGCACAGCTTGTTTTGTAGACCCGCCGTCTTAGCATAGAGGGACTAAAGCCAGAGATTGTGTGTTCTGTATAGAGCAATGTTTTTTGACCTTTATATCTCACGGCGCTCTTGAACTACAGTTAAATTTCGGCGGCACATTTACATTATGGTGATCCAAAAAAAAGTAAAGAAAGAATGTACTTTTGCTTCAAACTTCTATTAAAATAATTCAATCAATGATCTTTAAAAATTTTCATGGCATTCCTAAGATCCTCTCATAGCACGCCAATGTCTGCAGCACACGTTGAAAATCCCTGGTATGGAGTATAACTGAGTGCTCCTCTAACCAGGAACAGGCGCACTGTGCATCCCATCTGGGGGTTGCTTTTAGTTGGGAATCCTGCAAGGGGAACAGAATGTCGTTTGGGCTAGAAGATATCAATTCCATCTACTTTATCTTGCATCTCTAAAAATTTTAATTGCCACAAAAATTATGGGAAACAGGGATTATTAACCTGGTCACAGTGATGCGAAAATAGGTCCAGAGTTTAAGTAACTTGGCAGAGGTCACATAGCCAGTGTACACAAATCAGGATATCACTCCACATCACTTAGCATCCAAAGGCCATACTCTTTCTACGGCATCACACAGTCAGTACAGTCATCACACTTCAGACACATCTATAAAACACAGACTAGTGAAGGTACGTGGCGTGTGTTTATGTTTGTATGTATGTAAAGTTAGAGATCACACTGGTAAAAAAAAAAAAAAAAGCCCCAGTTTTCCTGGTTGTAGCTATTAAGATTCACCCAAATATCATTAAGTGCTTCTTAATAGATACTTGTGTAATTCAAGTGTTGTGTTTCTCTACCGTTAAGTGGCTTTCAAGCTTACTGATGTTAGTAACAGCTGACTACAAAGGGTAGTGCTCACCCTAAGTAAATGTCTTAACATCTAGACAGCTTTACTGGGTTATGTTCAGCAGAATCAGATTAACAAAGAGCATTTCCTTCTGAGTTCTTTGCATGCAGGGTATCTCAGAACATTTCACACCAAAGTTTGCATATGAAAGCTGCATTCTGTTCTATCCAAGAAATCATTTTAGACTGAAATTTTGTTCCATGTCTCCATTTTTATATTATGCTCAAAATATGTTTTGCCAAGAAAAACCACTAGATTATGGGCCAGTTTTGCTTTGAGCACATGAAGTTACGGTCTGGATGGGGAGTGAGGATCCATTTCACTAATGAGGCTGAGGGGGCAGAGGAACATTCTAGTACATTTCAACAAGGTATCTTTGAATTCCTGGCTTTTTTGCTTTTCATCTACACTCTGGTCCTGGCTCAAGATGACAGTTAAAGGTCTGTTGTTCTGTCCCTCCCATTCTCACCCTTACAGTGTACTCTTAATGGGTAGCAAATTTAATGGTGGCCTCTTGAACTAAGTAGTAGGAGAAAAGTGTAGCATGATCAGTAGGAGGAGATGGGATAGTACAGTCCCACCCACTGCCACGGCACAGCAGTGCTCTACTTAATTTAGTGGGCCCCTGTCATAAAGGCACAGCCTTTTGGTCTTTCTGTAGAACAACTGGTAGTTTGAATTGCACTTCAGATGGGAGTTCCTAGCATATCAGCGAACTGTTGGCTAGTAGCTGACCCACATGGTATTTCTCTCAAATCTATGATTTAAAGATGCTTTTGTTCTGAGGTTTTCTATACAATGCTTTCCAATAGGGACAGATTATACTACTAATTTTTTTTTTTTTCTGAAGTCAGACAAACCAAATCTCTAATTCTCTTGTCTATGCATCTGGAAATTAGTTCAGGCAGTCTGGAAACTTCACAGATGTAGGAATTCATTCCACTCATTCAACAAATGCTTATTGAATCCTACAGTTAGCAAACTCTATTCTAGGAACTGAAAATACAGGTAAAACATAAACAAACCAAAGGATGCCATTATAGTTTGATATGCTATTTATTTATTAAGTTATTAATATGGACAGTCTGTTGAGTAACATTACAGATGTCTTTCAAAACCTAATAAAATATAGTCCACTATCCAGCCCAGGAGAAACAATAATAAACAAGATCATTCTTACAGTTTAAGTGCAGCATAAGCATTCATGACAGGCCCTTGTTTGTACATCAAAGAGAACATCAGTCAAAAGATTCTTTACCTCCATTAGGGTTTTAACTTTCTTGAATTATATAGCTATTTTAGCATCATAAGTCCACTCAGATCACCCACAGAGATGTGTAGCATCTCACATTGGAGAGGAAGGAGCTCCTGTCCCCTCCATGGCAGCCCTTTTTACTGTCCTGCAGCCCTTCTATATTGGAGCCCACCTTGCCTGTTAGGCCGGTAGTGGTCAAACTTGAGTACGGGGAGAAGGCAGGTAGGTCACAGGGATGTTTTGTATAATTTACAAAGACTGTGTTTCAAAGCTCTAAAAACCCATTTGGTGGTGGTAGTGGCAGTGAAGAGTACACTCACTATATTTTGCCAAGGGGTCTTCTCTTGAGTCTTGGCTCACCTGTAGCTTTTATGCAGTTCCCGGTGGGGAACTCTAACAGTGATTGGTATGAGGCCATCTGCAGAATGAACTGGACTGGCTACTATGGCTTTTATAACCTGCTTCCTTTCTTTAGTCTAAACAAGCTTATTTTGTCATCTTTCCTCCTAAGTCCTGCTAGTTCGAATGTAAGTTTTATAAAGACTGTGAAAGATGAAACTTCTAGTTTTCTAGCTGGATGATGAAAAACAGCCAAAAAAAAAAAAATCTACAATGAGTTATACTCAATTTTCTTAGTTAAAAATAAGTGCCAAGTGACTTTTTAAAGATGAGTGTTAGACAAGGCTAATTAACTGATGGAAGAAATTCTGAGGTGAAATTGCACATACATCAGAATCTGAAGGCAAAACCCAAAATTCTTTAGTGTAACAGGAATTTTGAAATGTACACATTTTTTCAATATCAGGTTACTGATGACAGTCAATCAAATATGGACTCTGAAATCTCGGATAGTCTTGCCAAGATTGTGGCACTTGCAATAGTCTACATAGTGAGGAAAAAGAGAAACCATAGGGTAAAGAGTGAGAGCACTGTAATTTTATTTAACTCTAGGTGCCATGGGTTCAACATTAGTAAGACTAATGAATGAGCAGCCATACAGTTTTTCTGTTCATTGTGCTTCCCAAGCACCAAAAAAATGGAGCTATTTTTTACTATTCAATTTCTTCTTTAATAAGCTAGACAGATCCTGCTGCATTCTTTGTTTCTAATTTACCAGTACATCATTATGTGATTTACTGCGTGTGAGGAGTAAGTCATTATGTAGTACCAAGTTTACATCATCAGAGGACTACAACATGCACATTCTACTTAATGTAGCTCAAGCAACAGGAATACAAGAGAACAGTTATAGGTGGAGACTGGTTTTTATGAAGTAATGTTCACACTAACTATGGGTTTAGAAATCTTATTAGGCAGGTACCTACAGCAGTTCTTCATTTGGTATTGGGACATTACGTGCATGCACAAGTGATATGGTAGAGTATGGAAGAGGCAGCTGGATGAAGGACAAAGGGGGAAGTCAGAGATGGGGTGATGCTGTGTATCTGGGAGGGGCAGTTCTCAGCTTTCCACAGTAAGTCTCTGCTCTGTGAGAGAGGCCTGGTGGGCAACACTTTTGTTCTCATGATGGCGAAGTTTGGATACAACATCTAGAAAGGCCAAATCCTGCACTTCCTTGTGTAGAGATTCTGGAAGACAAAAAAAAAGCTTAATATATGTGGTTCTATTAGTTTCTAATCTTACTGTACAATCTATCCAAAACATATACCCAAATTGTTTATTTTGATAAGAACTGAGTTACAACTCTGGAAAAAGATGGCAATAGCTGAGGAATGTCTTTTTTGGTGATATATTATAAATATATATTATAATCATTTTATAAAATCAGAAAAACTTTACTTGCCACTTTCTTAAAAGATGAATCAGAGGTCAAGTTCTACAGTATGAGTCAAGTTCTACAGTATAAGGTTGATTAGGGTAATGAGTTATAATTAAACACTGCTCATTGTATGACCTTAAGGTTGAGTTATAAATATAACCCTAAAAACCTCAGGATTTGTTTCAAATAATTCTGTGGCAAATAAAAAGTTTATACTTTATATCCTCTAAACAAATTTCTATGATACTGGACTCCCTTATAGATTTCTTATCCTTTTCCTTTTGGCTTTCTTTCTCTTTTTAATCTCAATTATAGGAAAATACAGGACTCCTCTTAAAACTCTGACATGACAACCACTCTATGGGGAAAGCAAAGTCTAATAAGTTTAATATAATCAGCACTACCCAAACCGATATGTTTATTTTGATCAGACTGACATAAAACTAGAACATTTTTCTTCTTTAGAAATAGAAAAGTCCATCCTAAAGTTTATATGAGATCTTAAGAGACCGAAATCTCCTAAACAATCTTGAAAAAGAACAAAGTTGTGGGTCTCATACTTCTTGATCTTAAAACTTAACTATAAAACTACAAATAATCAAAATTGTGTGGTACTGGTACAACAAACTAAACTCCATAACAAAATAAACAAACTTGATTAAAAAAAAGGCAAGGGACTTAAAGAGACATTTCTCTAAAGGAGATATACAGCCAACCAACAATCACGTAAAAGATCTCCAATATCTCTAGATATCACTGGGAAATACAAATCAAAACCACATGACCTCTGATTTATCAGGATGACTGTTATGACACATACATACAAACAATTATTTGTGAGGATGTTGAGAAACTGAAACCCGTGTATTTATGCTGGTGGAAATGTATAATGACCCATTAATTGTGGAAAACAATATGGCAATTCCTTGAAAAATTAAACAGAATTATCAAAAGATCAAGCAATTCCACTTCTAGGTATATACCCAAAAGACTCAAAGAGACATCTGTACACCAATATTCGTAGCAGTATACTCTCCAAAGCCAAACAGTGAAAATAATCTAATGTTCATCACCTGAACAAAATGTGACACACACACAGGAATGTTACTTAACCTTAAAAAGGAATCAAATTCTGACATGCTACAACATAGATGAGACTTAAAGATGTTATTTTAAGTGAAATAAAGTAGACACAAAAGGATGAACAATTTACTGTCTGATCATGTATACGTCAAATAGTCAAATTCACAGACACAAAAGTAGAATGATGGTTGCCACAGACTAGGGGAAGGGGAGTTATTTTTTAACAGGTAGAGAGCTTCAGTTTGGGAAAACAAAAATGTTCTGGACATTGGTGGTGATGAATTACCACTTACTGCCACTAAATTATACACTTGAAAATGATTAAAACAGCAAATTTTATGTTTTATACATTATACCAAAATTTAAAAAATGCTTCAAAAAGTAATTATGAACATGATTGACAAATGAAAAAAAGCCAGCAAATCTCAGTAAGGAAGAAGTTATAAAAAAGTAGTAAATGAAAAATGCTAAACTCAAAAATACAATAACTGGAATAAAACTCAATAACCAGGTTCAACATCAGAATGGAGGGTAGGTAAAACCAAAGAACTGTAAGACAGAGCAACAGAAGTTACTCAGTACAAACAACAAAAAATAAACTAAAACAACAACAAAAACCCTGAGACCTATAGAATTATAAAGACCTCACATTTGTGTCATTAGAGGCCTAGAAAGAGAGGATAGGCAGGGGCTGAAAAATATCTGAATAAATAATGGTTAAAAACGTTCAAATTTAGGGCAGTGCCTGTGGCTCAAAGGAGTAGGGTGCCAACCCCATACACTGGAGGTAGTGGGTTCAAAGCCAGCTCCAGCCAAAAAAAAAAACCAAAAAACAAACTTTCAAATTTACCAAAAGAAATGAACCTATACATTCAAGAAGCTGGGAAAAACAAATAGGATAAACCCAAAGATATCTATACCAAGATATGTCATAGTCAAACTTATGAATACTAAAGACAAAAAAAAGTGAGAGATAAAAAATAAAAGAACTGTGGACCAAGAATCCTACACCTAGAGAAAATATTTTTCAGGAAGAATGAGAAGTCGAGACATTCTTAAATGAGGAAAAACTAAAAGTATTTGTTGTTAGCAGAACTGAAAGAATGGCAAAAGGAATTTCTCTAAATAGAAAAGAAATGGTTAAAAAAAGGGGGAGGGGAGGAATTAAAAAATGGAGTGAATATGATGGAATTTCCTTCTCAAGACTTTGCCGAATTATGTTTTAACACTGAAATAAGTTTTAACACTGCCTAATGTGATTCTAAATTTATATGGAGGAAAATATTTCAGTGAGGGAGAGTAAAGGGGTTAAAAGTTCAAGTAATACATAGGAAGTCAGAAAAAAACAAACAATAGAACAAATGCAGAAAACAAAATGAAATTGCAGACTTAAGCCATAAATTATCAGTCATCTTATTAAATATAAATGGTGTAAATACACCAATTAAAAAGGACTGGCGAAGTGAGTAGATTAAAAAAATGACACAGCCATATGCTATGTACAAGAGACTTAATTCTAATATAATGATACAGCAGATCAAAACCAAAAGGATGAGAGATGATCATATGAATGTTATTCAAAATAAAGCAAAAGTAGCTATGTTAATGTCAGATAAAGGAAACTTGAGAGCAAATTTAAGGTTTAAACTTTACCAGAGACAGGGATGACATATAACGATAAAAGATTCAATCCACCAAAAGGCATAGCAATCCTTGAGGTGTATGTACCTAGCAATAGAACTGAAAATTATAAGGAGCAAAAGTGGGACAGAACTGAAAAGAAAAATAAACAAATCCATAATCTGGCCGAAGATGTCCATCTTCTCAACAACTGATAGAACAATCAGAAAACCAGCAAGAATATAGAAAAATCACCACCAACCACCAAGATCTAATCAACATTTATAGAATATTTCCACCCCCAAAACTGAAGAATACATATTCTTTTCAAGTGTTCATGGAACACACAGCAAGATATGCCAACGATTTCTCGAACAAATTCCTTAACTAATATTATGATGTACAAAATCAGAACTTGCCCTTTATATAAAATAAGATTTTAAGGTTAAGGAAACTTACTGTTATTAATTTTTTAACACTGATTTTTGTCTATATTTGTTAGATGATATTTTCTCACAGATAAAAATCTTTGAGAATAATTTCAGAGCAAAGGTTATCCTGTTACATTGTAATAGGGTGACTATAGCCAATAACAGTGCAGTGTATATTTCAAGATGGCTAGCAGAGAAGATTTTGACTGTTATTACTACCAAGAAATAACAAATGTTTAAAGTGATGCGGGAAAAGGTAATCCTATATCATCTGTAAGCTAATTCCTAATGCTTTAAAACCCAAAGTCATTATTAACTATTATTCTATATTTAATATTGTCAGCTATATGTTGACAGACAGCAAATGGATAGGAGAAATACTTACCAGATCCCATGACAGCACAGATTAGGACCATGGAATTATATTTGATTTCAGGAGCACTTCTCTCATCTGCTAGCAGTCTGTGTAAAATCTGTACAAGTTTAGCACTTTCTAGATCTTTTTCAGCAGTGGCTAAAAATAAAACAATGTATAGGTTGAGATCCAGGGTGTATGACCTTGGTACCCTCAGGCGAAACACTGTTTCCTTTCTTAGAAACTGACCAGGTGAAACTTTCTAAAAGGGACTGATAAATAATAATGTCATAAATAATAGTCTCCTTTCAGGGTTTGGGGTTGGTGGGTCCACTCACATCATTTTGAGAATTATAGATATAAATTATCAGTAGGAATTAAGAAGTGAAGTCAATTAATAGTATTTACCCAAATGGCCTTGGCCTGGACAGGACTACCAAGTCTAAAATTCTCCTTTGTATAGTGCAGCCTGAAGCCTTAACCATAGGCCATGAGAATCTGATGCACTGTCTTTGGCAGACTGTATTAGGGCTTGGTCCCCAAGCCAAAAGTTACTACACAAAAAATAGGTGCCTATGAGATAGATTCTCATCAAGAATTATGCCATTATGCCATTCTAACAGAATCATTTAGACTTTGCTTTAGGGGGGTTTGGAATGTAATAATACACTGAAGAGCAATTCAGAAGATGAGACTTTAGATTGAAGGCAATGTACAAAGCAACACAACCAACGGCCACAGAGAAGGAGATCAGCAAGAGAGAACTGGTAGTAGTACCACCAGCGAGGGAAGAGAAAGTCGTTACTGGAAGAGTAGCCGAGTCTTCACTTGCTGTTGCATTCTAAATATTGTTATGTTTCTCTGTGAAGCTTGCTGAGAATGTTTTCTCTATTCTCTAAGTGGCCATAACTTGAAATAAACTAATCTTAAAGCACTGCCCCAAAGCACAACCAAAGGAGACAGCTGTGATAACAACCTATGCATAAATTTCCCTATATGCAGATATAGGTATGGACAAACACTAGAAAAATGCTTCCAGTCAAGGTTCTGTCTGGCTTCAATTCCACTCCTGGGCTTCCTTTCATCCAAGATAAAAATAGGAGAAAATAAGTTTGTCACTGGGGTACTTACCCAATTCTAAAGCTGCTATTAACGCCAAAGCAACAAGGGCTTCATTCTGCATTATTACATGTTCACTAGTTGCCATAGTAACTAGATGCTTGATGCCACCACTCTGTACAATAGTTTTAATTACATCCTACAATAAATAAATATCACGAAATTATAAACTAATTTTAAACATGAAGAAAGTGCATTACAATGAGTCAATTCATTGTTGAGTTGAGTGGTTTTGTGACAGTGTCCTGTATGAGTCATTTCATTTAACCATAAATCTTTTTTCCTTCACAGAAGAAAAGGAAAAAGCTTTTAGCTTTAAATAAATTCATCAAAGGATGACAACTTAAATTGCCTAAGTGGAAAAGACCATTGCAATTGCAGTTCACATGAAGGAACAGAGAGGGTTAGCAGCTACCAAAGGGAAAGAAATAAAGGGGCCACTGCCTCAAATGTTGACCTACCTCAGGATCAACTAAAGAGAATAAGGCTTGGAAAGTTGTTTTTTTTTTTTTTTTTTTTTTTAATTTTCCAATAGTGCCAGGTTCTGTAGACACTCCAGGTAAAGCTTTTATAAATTTTTTAAAGTAATTTTTATTCTTTGGTCTTACAAATATGAGAAATGCATTACATGAAAAGGGACTAAACAGAACTTAAATTCTGTGTTTGCTCTCATTCTCATGGTGCCTAGAGCACTGTCCCCTCTCTAGGCAGAGGAGACATGGGCTCTGGAGTCACTAAATTCCTTTGACTTTGAGCACATTACCAAACCTCTCACCTTGGTGATATCATCTATGTTGTTGGAACGATATTAAATATTTATCACACAGGTTTTTGTAATCATTAAAAAGTTATTACACAAAATCATATCTATCTGGTAAAGTTAGATGAAAAAAGTGGTAACGTTTATTTCTGGTACTCGGTTTTATCTTAGAACTTGCACTAAATGTAATTTCGTGGCAAGTCTCAATTTAAAAGTAGTTTTCTTAGCTAGGTTTCACTATTTTTAATATTTTTAATTTGAAGTTCTGGATATTATAAAAAGTAGCTTCTCCAAGACACCTTCAATGATACAAAACTAACTATATTTAGAAATATTTTTCAAAGATTTCCTAAAATATTTGAAAAAAGGCTTCCTTTATGCCCCCACATCATGTGAATTTTTAAAGGTGACTATTTCTTGACAGTATCTTTGCTTTGAGCCCAAACTTGTTTAATGCTCCAGTATCCTGTATCTGTGGAGTCTAAGAACTTGGTTTCTAAGGTAGCCTGGGTTCTGGCTACCAAAAGTTGTTTCCTGTCAACCTCTTTTAGAAAGTGAGAAACTATCTTTTAAAGCCTTTTCTAACTTCCCAATATATTGCTTACTCAGTGATAAGTTTAGCTAATGAAAATCCTTGGACTCTCACTTCATTCTCTATTTTTTGATTTACCCTGAAAAGTCCACTGTGCTAGCAGGAAGAACAGGGAATGAACAAAAGAAATCTGTACATCAGCAAGAAACAGAACCTCCTCTTAAGTCCAAGCATCATAGTTTCTTTTCAATCTCACTCTTCTGGAATAGATACCTGAATATTTACTTTCAAAACGTCTGCCCTGTCTCCAACTACTTCAACAAATGTTTACTGAATGGCTGGCTACTCTATGGAGTCTCTTCACCTGATAGAATATGGGAGAGTAAGGTAAAACCAAGGTTCAATTCCAGGCAGTTTGACACTCCAGGCAGTTTGACTACTGGGTTCAGGCAGTTTGACTACTGGGTTCTTACTCTTTTTTTTTAAAATTTCAGATTCATGTGGGTAGAAATAGTTTGATTCCATAGTTTGCATCTGTAAGGTTAAAGTCTGATTTGTAGATGTGTTCTACACCCAGGTAAATGTATGCCATACACCCATGCACTGTACCTGCTGGGTAGGAATTTACATCCAACCTGTTCTTCCCTTTCCTTCTCCTCCCTGCTTGAATTTCATTCAAGTTTTTCTCTCACTTGAGCTGGTAGGTGTTAATCTACTAGTTCCAGTTTAGTACTGGGTACATGTGGTGTTTGTTTTTCCATTCCTGTGAGACTTAAAGAGAATGATCTCCAATTCCATTCAGGTAAAAGATATATAATCTCTGTCTTCTTTTATGGCTGAGTAACATTTTATGGTATACGTACACCACAACTTACTCATTCCTTTGTTAAAGCTCACTTGGATTGTTTCTACATTTTTGCAATTGTAAATTATGCTCCTAGTGTCTGAAGTGTCTTTAGGATAGAATGCCTTTTTGTCCTTTAGGTAAATTCCTAGTAAAGGGATTGCAGGATCAAATGATAGGTCTATTTTTAGCTCTTTGGGGAATCTCCATACTGCCTTCCCCAGAGGCTGCACCAGTCTGCAGTCCCACTACAGAGTGTAAGTGGTGTTCCTTTCTCTCTGCATCCATGCCAGCATCTGTTGTTTTGGAACTTAATGATGTAAGTCATTATCTCTGGGGTTAGATACCTCAGTGTAGTTTTGATCTGCATTTCTGATTAGAGATAATGAATATTTTTTTCATGTGTGTGTTAGCCATTAGTCTATCTTCCCAAGAAAAGTTCCTGTTCATGTCTCCTGCCGCTTTTTAATGTGGTTGTTTAATTTTTTCTTATTGATTTGCTTTTTTTTTTTTAATCAAACAAAAGTAGGTTTATTGAGCTTGTCCCAAACTTCACCTTTGAACCACATCTTTTTGGCTGTGCCCTAGGATTTGTTCACTGGGTCTTTGTCTTTCTTGGAGGTCTTTTTAGTGTCTTCCTTATTCTTGTCATCCTTGGGCAGCATCTCAAAGATTGGAGAGGAACTGTGACTATTGCAGCCTCGCTAAGATGTCCTAAACATTTTTCTAGAGGTTTTGCAATGGCCAGTTGCATTGATGACCATTCTTGGACCCTCATCTTTGCCTGTAATTCTTGAATATTTCCCTTGTTAAACTAGAACAGGTCCCACTTGAGCCTCTCCTGGGCAGGGTCATGCCCTGGACTCGGAAACTGCCTCATCTTAATTAGCTTGTAGCCTCTGCTGGGAACCTGAACTCCCCCCCACCCCTTCCGCCCAAGGCTTTGGGGACCCTCGGCACCACCGCCCACCCACTTCGTTCCACTTTGCCAGCCCACAGGCTGCTGGGCCTCGGTCTCCTTCCTGCTCTCCTCAGGCACTGCTTGGGTTCCTTGTAGAATCTGGTTCTCAGCCCTTTGTTGGATAGGTAGCATGCAAATACTTTTTCCCATTCAGGAGGTTGTCTTTTAGTTTTGTTGACTGTGTCTTTAGCTATGGAGAAACTCTTTGACTTGATCAGGTCCCATTTATTTATTTTGTTGCTGCCAGAATTGCCAGTGGGTTGTCTTCATAAATTCTTTCCCTGGGCTGAATTTTTCCCATACTTTCATCTAGTGTTTTTATAATTTTCTGTCTTAGATTTAAATCTTTTTGGGTTCATCTTCTTAACCATCCATGGTCAATGGAAAAGTATTTGTACTAAATTCAGACTGTCATCCACAGGCAGTTATTTAATGTGATTTGAAGAGGGTCTATGAATGCGTTTTTAAAGTTACATTTAACTTCCAGGTATTGTTTTTAGGAAATCCTTAAATCCTAGATGTCTCTCTGCAAAGTCTCTAAAAATTCTGAAGATGTTTTATGAAGTTTGAAACAACCTTTTATTTTACAGTTCTATTTCTCAAAGGATTTTCTTATGGAAAGCTAAGTTTTGGTACATATTATCCATGCTAACAATTTCACCTATTTAGCATGTATAGTCTATTTGCCTTTGGCTACTGAAATAAACCCAGATTAAGACTTTGTTGAAAACTATATAGCAATGTTGATCATAATTAATGTTTTGATATAGACTTGGATTTGAGATAATCAACTTATAAAATTGAGCTAGTGAGCCACTTAAAATTTTCTTTTTAAAGACAGAATCATCAAAAGCCTTCTCAGTATGGGATTTAAATACATGTTTGTTGAATAATAAGTGAATAATTAAACATATTTACTTGAACAAGTTTTTAGCTTGATGACTGATGAAGAAGGTTATTCTTAAAGGGTAAAGAAAGTGCCTACTTTAATAGGATAGAGTTTTTATATTTCTAGGGTAGAGGCAAACTATATTTCTTTTTTTTGTTGTTCTTTATGAAGACTGGGTCTTGTTCTGTTGCCCATGCTGGAATGCAGTGGCATCCTCAGAGTTCACTGTGGCTTTGAACTCATAGGCTCAGGTGAACCTTGCCTCAGCCTCCCAACTAGCTGGGACTATAGGTGTGCACCACAGCTCTTGGCTGACGTTTTTGCTGTGTTACCCAGCCTGGTCCTAAACTCCTGGCCTCACTTATCCTCCCAAAGTACTGGGATTATAGGTGTGATCAAACTATATTTCTTTTGCCATTTTTGATATCTGTATTTAGAAGGTTTAGCTGGTTGGTCAGAAGTTCTAAACTAGGGCACTCTTTCAAAGGAAGATGTGAATTTAGCTAATGGCAAAAGCATAGGAATACACTGCATATGGCTGAGATGACTAAGCACCTGAAACCCTGTGAGTCCCTGCCAACTTCTGGAGGGTTAGACTCTAAGATAGAATTCAGGATAAAGTATGATCTTCAAAGGAGACAGCGCTATAGGAGTGTATAAGTTTTAACCCAGTGTTTATTTTGAAAGCTTATTTACAATAGCATTTTCCAAAGCATGTCCAGTGTAATTTTAAAAGATGCCACTTGCAAAAAGGATCCATGATCAAATAGTTTGAGAATTAGTGGAGTTAAAATTAAGGAGGTTTACTCAGAGCAGTACTAACGTATGCTGTGAATCCTAAAGGCAAAGAAAGGGAATGTACTACTTTCATAATCAATCTGACCATACAACACAACACTTTTTTTTGTGGAAGATTTGCTGGGTTTATTATTTGATAAAACCAATTTTGAGAACTGCTGCTCAACGTAACTATCAACTCCACTTTATTGTTGGTTAAGTTGAGAAATAATTTAAATAACACTTCTGACCTGGCACTCATACAATGAACACACCTTATGATTCTGATCATTAAAACATATGAATCAGGGTTCCCACTACTGCTTAGTAGACATATACTCTTATTTGTAGGAAAGATGCACAAGGCGGGGGGGGCGGGGAACTGAACTGTAAACGTGCAACTATAAAGTTGCAGTCTTCTGTCATTTTAAATTGTTTGTCACACTCACATGCCCCTAAGAAAGGTACCATGACATATTTTTCGCCTTTCAAAGAACCTGCATGGTAGTAGATGCTTAATGGATACTCACAACCTTTCTTTATGTTGGTGGGGGAGAAGTGGGAGGTCAGATGAAGCAAAGGAATATCTGTGATAAACGACATTCACAGAAGAGCCTAAAAACTTCAAATCTCAGTTTAATACTATAGCATTTAAATAGTTTCTGCTTCTAAATTTAGTTGTTTCTAAAACGTTGGGATACATCTTCCCACGGAAACATTTTTGTGTCCACTAATGGACTAATGTAATTCTGCTAGTTGACACTGAACAAAAGGTACAGTATTCAAAGTAGTGAAGATAACTGAAGGTACTGAATTAATCAAGGCTTTGCCAGCTTTATTAC
The DNA here is from genome assembly GCA_963574575.1 of Galagoides demidoff. NCBI lineage: Eukaryota > Metazoa > Chordata > Mammalia > Primates > Galagidae > Galagoides > Galagoides demidoff. The sequence goes on from CAUYQV010115710.1 coordinate 20,546, forward strand.
CACATATAACAGGAAAATGTATCTGAGAGCTGAAAAATTCAGATGCCAGAAACATGTCTCATTAAACCCTACTCATCTTTCTAAATGAAAACCAAGAAATGGCACCCCGCTGCTTAAAACTTACTCCAGAGCTCCTGACTTACTACAGAATCAAATGCATGTATCTTAATTTGGCATGTAATTCATCTTAGTTCCCAACTGTCATCCTCTTTGGCCATTGTCTCTATGCACTCTATGCTTCAGCAATATTGATTTATTTGTAGTTTTCCTCTAAGACTATGCTGTTTCACATTTCTGTTGCTTCTGTATACACTATGGTCTTTGCATGAAAAGGCTTTTCCCTCTTTCCCTTCCCTTCCTGACAGTTAATTAACCTCTAAGACATAACCCCTTCTATGACACTACCCAGAGACTGTTGGTCTTTCTTTCCTCCATGCTACATCCTGAAGGGTGGGTGATGTGGCTTTAATGCTGTACTTAAGCTAGATATTTTTATATCTGTCTTGTTACCAGGCCCTTAATTGTTTTAAAGTAGCAATGTATTTGATAATATTTACACTAAAAATACCTGAATATTAACTGTTAACTAAACAAATGGGCATGAGAAAGCAGTTATGATGGAGAAGCTGGAAAAGGTGGTCATTTTACTATTCTTTTCTTGATATTTTCCATCTTGCCAACATATGTTTGGTCCTAGGTTCGTGTTAGTGAAAACATACATGCTTTTAGCTGGTCTGTCGGAGACAGGTAATAGGAAGGTCATGGGTAACAGCTGCTTTTTTTACCATTGGATGGGGAAGAATATTCCTGTGGCTAACTACCTGGGATAGCTATTTTGATGAAGTCAATTATTTACATGAAAGAGATTTACACCGGCCAGGAAAACTTTCATTTGTAAGCTTTTTCTCTTACCATCTTTCAAAAAAATCTGTTCTATAAAAAAATGAAAATAGCTAGTGGATTTGGGTGCTAAACTGACTTTCTTCTCAAATACCATCACTAATGAACTCGGACTAACACAAGTGAAATGATCTTTTCTATAGAAAAGAGGGTATAAAACAATATAAGGCATATAATCTAGATACTAAGTTGGCTGCTGAACTGCTGACCTGGGTTCCTACCATTGCAATCTTTCACATAGCTCATTTGTTCATTCACTGGTTATCTACCATATGCCAGACAGCTGCTGTTTTGGAGAATGCTGTGAGAATAGACTTTGTCCAACTTTGTGAGTTATATCATTTAATTTCTAAACATGAATAGCTACTATGGTCAGTGCTCAGCACATAAATGTTGACACTGATGCTGCTGATAATGGTGGTGGTAAAAATAACAATAAGAGCAGTAACTGCAGCCTCCATTCATTGAGTGCTTTCAACGTCCCAGGTATCAGCCATGTATACTGTATACAAGATCTCACTGACTCCTCACAATACTTTCAGGTAAATGTCCCAGTTTTTATATTAAAATAGTGAGATATAAAGAGACTTGACCATTTAAATGGTAAAGATAAAATCTGAACTCATCTGTCTGATTCCAAACCCTTAGCTATTACGAAACAGAACTAAATAAAAAAGCTCAATCTTCTGCGATGCTGGGTTACCTTCCCAAGAGCCCTCTAACATTTCCTAGAGAACTGTTTCCCCTGGAACCTACCTTTGATTTACTGTGTCGTATGAGGGCAGAGAGCAGCCTATTTGACTCTCCCATCACACCAGCATGATCTTTGGCTTCACACCATTCCACCAAACGCTCCACTAACTTAATGTTCTTTCCCAGTTGTTCAGCAGCTTCTGCTATAGGAGAGAAGAAAAACCACAAAGGAATGAAGCGCTGATAGGATGAAATAACTAGTAGGGACGGAAGAGTGTGAAGACAAATTACATATCTAAAAACATAACAATTATATTCAAGCAAGGACTGAAAATACTCCTTATCTGATGAACTATTTGGCTTTTTTTTCTATAAGGTTGTGAACCTTTATACAAAATACAAAAATAAACAACATTAGCTCGGCGCCTGTGGCTCAAGCGGCTAAAGCGCCAGCCACATACACCTAAGGTGGCAGGTTTGAATCCCCAGCCCGGGCCCGCCAAACAACAATGATGGCTGCAACCAAAAATGGCCGGGCGTTGTGGCGGGTGCCTGTAGTCCCAGCTACTTGGGAGGCTGAGGCAGGAGACTCGCTTGAGCCCAGGAGTTGGAGGTTGCTATGAGCTGTGATGCCATGGCACTCTACCCAGGGGGACAGCTTGAGGCTCTGTCTCAAAAAAACAAAAATAAACAACATCATATTCTTTTGATTAAGCCAGACAGTCTCTGTAGTAGTACTCTGGAAGGCTGTAATGTAGGTTTTTAGAAGGACTTAAGCAATCAATATAGAAAAAGGTTTAGAATTCAGAAATAATAAACATAATTCATTCCTAGCAGGGCTTCTGCAAATATAAAAATGTTCTCTTCCTGTGTAAAAACAAATTTTTAAAATTTTTGACTGTCTTTGGAAGACAAGGCAAAAATGGGTAGGTATATGATGCCAAGACAAAAAAACCTCTCAAGAAATGATCACCAACCAACCTAAAACCAGGATTATATGTACTAATAAATAGGGATACAGTGTTAATTTCCACTTAAAGTCAATTATAACAAGTATGGGGACTAGCAAATAAGGTTCTAAAACCAACTTTTTACTTTTTATCTGCCGTTTATTTTATGACTACATCATCCTGAATGCTAAAAAACAAGTCTTTTCTAACTACAGGCACATTAAGACTACCATACCAAAAATGTGACTTCGAAAACATTTCTTTTACCTTGTGCATCTATTAACATTCTTAATGTTCCCAAAAGTTTGAACTGGACCGGGGGCATTTCAGATTTAAGAAATTTCAAAACTGTATCTGTGACCCCAGCTGATAACATCTTTGCTTTATTTATAACTAGAGAGAAAGATAAAGAGACTCTGGTTAAAATCATGATAGGATTCTTGATAAACATTCAATTCTATACATGTTATGGTATGGCTCTTTAAGACTTACATTTTTCTATTAAGAAACAATTCTGTTACTTTTCTATGAATTTTAAGAATGGAATTGAGAGAGAAAGCATATATGTATTAAGTATTGTTTACACTTAGGAGCACAACACACAAAATCATACTTACTGAGTTTTAAAACCCAATCTCAAAACATTTACATACATAATTTGTAAAGAAATCTGAAAATATTGTCTTATAACAAAAAGCACAATTCCTTAACTTTATTAAATGCTTCTTTTTACTTCTTTCATCAACCCAAGTGTATTAATATAAGTATTATAGGCATTAATATATGTTATAGACATTAATATGCCTTATGAACCAAACTGAATTCATATAGATTGGATTTTCATGTAACATTACTTTACTTAATCAGAAATTTATTGTTAGGCCAGGTGTGGTGGCTCATGCCATAATTCTAGCCACTTGGCTTAAGCCTAGGAGTTTGAGACCAGCCTGGCAACACAGTAAACAAGTCCTTGTCTCTTAAAATATTTTTTTAAAAGTAGTATACAAGAATAGTTTTAACTATCTTCCGTATTATTTCCCATGATAATGTGATTTCTTAGCTCAAAAGCCTTTAACCTAGAGACCCGTTAATGTTATTTAAAAAAATCTTGTAGGAAAAAAAGAAAACCAACTTAATCATTCTTAAAGAGACTCTCTTAATTGATGTTGTTATCTTACCTCAATTGAAGATGTTTAAAAAAGCTTAACTATACAATACAGTGAAAACCTAAGAGTTCACAAAAGGTAATAAGATATTTGAATGATCTGAACAAAGGCAAGACAATAATCTGGTAACTGGTCACCAGATGGTCAAGGGGAGAACTTTGAACCTGACCGTAGTGGCTGTAGTGATATCTAGCGCAGCACTTTCTCTAGGATGAGTTGCAAAATTGTCTGACCTTGTTTGATCTCCATTTGTTAGTTTAAAAAAAGGGAGTCTGAAGACTAGTATGTTCTTTTCTTGGTTAGAATAGGTCCACAAGTCACACAGAGTAAGTACATGTATCTTCCCCAAACAATGAACTTTATTTTCTACATACCTGGAATGGCCAGGTTCCTGAGGGCACTCAGCGCTGCATGCTGTACAGTGACATTCCCATCTTCTACATGTCTGTCCAGCAAATCCATAAGTCTTTCTACAATCCCATTGTCTACCATGTGAATACAATTTCCATCTGAACAAAACAAAAATATTTTTTTCTTTTCTTTAAAAATAATTTTATAATACTGATATCTGCCCATTATCTACCCGCATTAGGGAAAAAGAGCTATAAAAAAAATAACAATTCTTCGACTCATCAGATTTACAGGTTTTTCTATGTACTGAGTGAGAAGTCTGATTATAAAGATTCTTTTTTTTTTTTTTTTTTGAGACGGAGCCTCAAGCTATCCCCCTGGGTAGAGTGCCATGGCATCACAGTTCATAGCAACCTCCAACTCCTGGGCTCAAGTGAGTCTCCTGCCTCAGCCTCCCAAGTAGCTGGGAACACAGGTGCCCGCCACAATGCCCGGCCATTTTTT
>CAUYQV010115711.1:0-59480 GCA_963574575.1 Galagoides demidoff
ATATAGATTCCCAAAAATGAATGGGGAAGAACAAACAGAATAGCATGCACAGCTTTATTGCAGAACCCTACCTGTGCAACCCCTTGTGTATAATGTGACAGTGAAGCTTCCTCCTCCTCTGAAGCCAGGAGAAAGGGCCCCCCCAACCTTCTACTATGTCAGTACCAGCCACTCAGCTTCTGCTAGGACAAAGCTAGCTCTCCCTGCAATAAGAAAAATGAGAAATACGGCTTTAAAATCAAATTCTTAGCCCACGTAGAACCCATTAAATAGATAACAATGCTCTTCCCCCAAGCCAGCCCACAAGCGCCACATTCCTTTACCCAAGTTATATATATATATTTTGGCTGGGGGCTGGTTTTGAACCCACCACCTCCAGTATATGAGGTCAGCACCCTATCTCTTTGAGCCGCAGGTGCCGCACTTTCCAAGTTATATTTTAATCACCACATAAAATAGCTGTAAGGACAGCATAGTACTCCGAAGCATAGTACTTGTTTATATATCATCTTGATTCCTTGTAATGGTTCCCCTTTTTATGAAAATATGTAACTTCCCTATCCTGACTCACAGAGCCCGTCTTCTTCCTTCAGGCTCCTCCCTCAGAGTTTCTGCTTCTGTCTTTTTTAGCCACACAGCTTGTTTTCTCCAAACCACCAGGTTTGCTCTTCCCTAAGAGCCTTTGCTCCAGCCACACTTTCTGTTGGTAGAGTTGCCTTGACCTCAGTTTTTGGTCAGCTGACTCCTGCTCATTCATCAGCTCTCAGGTAACCATCCAATCAGTCAGCCACTGTAGATGTCCTGACATGACTTATCAAGTTGCCTGTTTTAATTATTTGTATCATACACATCACTACATGACATTTCTGTTGCTTTATTTTTAAAATATTCCCTATCCATCCATCAATGCCTTCCCCAAATTCATACATTCTACAGAAGTAAAGACACATCACAGTCACTGATATAAATTCGGTACTTTTTTTGGTATGTAGGCACGATGGTTTGAATGTGAGCTCTTCAAAATTCAGGTGTTGCCAATATGATAATATTAAGAGGTAAAGCCAGTAAGAGGTGATTTGGCCATGAAGGCTCCTCTTTCATGAGTGGGATCAGGTGTCTTTCCAAAGGAGCTTTGACCAACAGAGCTGGTTCTCTCTTGCTTTTCTGCCTTCTGCAATGGAAAGACACAGCTACGAGCCCTTACTAGATGCCACACCCTAATCTTAGACCTTTTAGCCTCCAGAACTGCAGGAAACAAATTTGTGTTTTTATAAATAATCCAGTCTGTGGTATTCTCTTATAGCAGCACCAAGTAAGACAGAAGTTATTACCAAGGAGTAGGGTGCTGCTATAACATGCAGCTGAAAATGTGGAAACAATGTTTGAACTGGGTAATGGGTGCTGGAAAACCCATGTGGCCATGCATAGAGAATTAGGGGTCATTCTGGGGAGGGATCAGAGGAAGAGGACAGCTGTAGGGAAGACCCACATCTTCTCAGAGACTACTGCAGGGGTTGTGACAGTGGAAAGGATTCTGATGAGGTCTCAGATGGAAATGAGGAACAAGGTACTGAAAACTAGAGGAAAAATCATCTTGTTATAAAGAGGCAAATAACTTGGCTGAATTAGGTCTGTGCTCTAGGAATACATAGAAGGCCAAATGTCATAGTAATGAACTAGGATTTGGCAGAAGACCTCTCTAAGTAGCAAAATGTTCAGTACAACTCATGGTTTTAAAGAACTGATTATAGTGAAACATGAAAAGAGAGAAAGGATTTAAATACAGAATTTATAACTAAAAGTGAAGAAGACCATAAATAATTAGAAAATTCTCAGACTAGCTATGTAAGGATAAAAAAGTATGTATAGGAGAGAAAGTCAAGGGGATGGCCAAATCATCTAATAAGAAGCTTCCTAGAGATAGAAGGAAGCCAGGTGCTACTCGTTAAGACTGTTGGAGAATGACCTTGAAGACATTTCAGAGCTCTTCTGGGCTGCCACACTTACCACAGTCCCACAGTGCTGGGGTTGGGGTCTTCAGGTCAGAATGGTTTCAGGGATGGGCCCAGGGTACCTGTGGGACCTCCCTGCTGAGGTTCTGCTCAGCTCTCTATTCCCTGTGTTCAGATGCAGCACTTCTCAGATGTTCCAGCTGTGGCTTACACCAGTCTAGGTAGAGGTTGGGCCACTGTGCTAGAGCCAGCAGTGTCCAACCTGCAGCCTGAAGGCTGCATGTGGATTATTTTAGGCCTGTTTTGCTTATTTGTGGTGTGGGATATTACAAAAATTATGCATGGACCACTTTTTTTGAACATCACTTTTGTTTAGTGTTATATTTTTAATGTGTGGCCCAAGACATCTCTTCCTCCAGTGGCTGCAGACAAAAAGGAAAGTTTGGACACTCCAGGAGCAGTGAGCCTTAGTGGTACCTGTGTGGTACTAGTTCTGTAGGTGGACATGTTGCAAAAGCTGTGGAAACATAGTTTTCCTAGATTTCAAAGGATGTCTCAGACAGCCTCAGAGCCTAGATCGAGAAATGCCCCAAAGGCAGAGCTTCAGCAAAGAGTCCTCATAGTACAATGTTTGGTGGAGCTTTGGGGTCAATGCCATCTGCCAGGCACCCTCAACTGCAGAGCCAACAGCTTAGCACCAGGCTGGGAATAACACAGCTGGTCCTCAACGCCAGAGAGCTGAAGCCTGGGCTGTGCCAAGAAAAGCCATGGGGTCAAGGCTATCAGAAGTCTTGGGGGCCTAACCTCTACCCTTGTGTGTCCAGAAAGTGGGCGTCAGGGAGATTATTGGGTGTCAGGGAGATTATTCTCAAAGCCTTAAGGTTTAATTTTTTTTTTTTTTGCCCTGTTGTGTTTTTAACTTACTTTGGACCTATTATTCCTTTCTTTGTTTTTAGTTCTACTTTTCCATTTTAGAATGGAAATGTTCACCCTATGCCTGTATCACCATCACATTTTGGAAACACTTAACTTGTTTGATTTTACAGGTTTATAGCCTGGGGGATATTTGCCTCAAATGAACCATTCTTCGAGTCTTACCCAGATCTAATGTACGTGATACTTTAGGCCTTAGACTTCATAGTTGGTGCTGGAATGAGTTAAGAATTTGGGACCTACTGGGATGGAATAAATATACTTTGCATATGAGAAGAACATCAATTTGGGGGGACCAGGCAAAGGACACAATTGTTTGAAAATTCAGCTGTTGCCAGTTTGGTAACATTAAGACATGAGGCCTTTAAGTGGTGATTAGGCCATGAGAGCTCCTCCCAGGTGAACAAAATTATGTGCTCTCATAGAGGGACTTGACAGAGGGAGCTGAGTCTCTCCTGCCCTTCCATTCTCACCAGGTGAGAACACACAAGAAAGTCCTCAGCAAGTGCTGGCATCTTAATCTTGAACAGCCTCTAGAGCTAAGAAAAATAAACTTCCATTCTTTATGAATTACACAATCTCTGATATTCTTTTATAGGAGTAGAAATGGACTAAGATAGCAAGCAATAAATACATAATTGTTGAATACAAAATGAAGACATAAAAGAATAAATATTTTAGTTACTCCTTCCTAAGAACATAGCACAGAGAGCCAGCACATTTTATCTTCCACCGGCTGTATGTATATTTGTCTTTACTTCATCATCCTCACTACAACCCCAAGGCCAGTGTGATTTTGGCTAATCTACTCCAGGTCACTCATGTCTCTCTCTTCTTTGGAATCCACAACCTAGAAGGCCAGTGCAATTCAACTCCAGTGCTAAGTAAGTGCTCCAAAATATATGTTCTTATTCCTCATATCTCAGAAAGGAGGTAGCATGAAATCCAGAGGGCAAAAGATAGGTTTGGTTCTGGAATGTTCTCCTCTGCCTAGAGCTGTATTTTAGATCATTGTAAAGAGAGGAGTTACTGGAGCCCCTACATGTTTGCATTCTGCAGGGGAAGAAACTGGAGAGGCACCTTTTCCTTATCATTGCACCATCAGGGGAATCCAAAAGAATTATCACCCATTTAAATTAATCTGTCCCCACAGCCAAATACTGTTTTCTACAATCCATCACACTTCTTGGAGTTTCTGATGGGTTTTCGAAGTCAAGGAGAACCTAGATAGAAAATGCCGTAGAAATATGGTATCGGGGCTGGGCCACCAAAATCAAGCCCTGTCTGTGATGACATTTGAACAAGGACTTCTAGACAGAAATGCAATGGAGGAGACGACTGTGAGTCCTGTTGCAATGTAGACTTAATGTCTTTTACAACAAATAATTTATTACTCTCAATGAATCCCCAACAATAAAAATAATTTTTAAAAAATGAAGTGACTTAAAAAAATAATACATAATTTAATGCAGGTTCACTGGGCTTCCAACTATTGTACAATTTTAATGTAGATGACTCTGAACAAAGTCTTCCAGGAAATAAACTGGAATGAACTTAAATGGACCCATCTTTCTTAATATATGTAGACATTATATTAATTTATAAGTAGTTGTGTCTATGACAAGGAAGGCCTGTTTCACATTGTCTTGTGGTTATTTATGTATAGGATAAATGACATAAACTCCTGGATAGAAGTACAAATTTAATATTTAAAGACCAGGTCAAGAATCCAGGAGATGGGGCAGACTAAAAGACGGATGAGAAAGTTAGACCTGCTAGATATTAACATCAATCTTTTCTAAGCCTTAGATTTTATTGTATGTTATAGTTTACAAAAGTATTTCACATTTTCATCCTACTTTATTTAGGCCTCACTTAGCTTGATGAAGTTGAAATGAAGATTTTATTATGTGGATTTTATAGATCTGCAATAATTTGACAGTAATAGCATTGTAGTATGTAAATTAATTTAAGCTCCATATTTCAGTTTATCCTGCACTACCTAGGTGCCATCAATGTGCTGGTCAGCATGCTAGCTACCAGAGAATCAAATATGCCTGCTTAGGTACGAGAGGGGAGGCAGATTGTTATATAATTTCAAGTGATTTTCAGTTTGACTGAAGCCCATTGGTTTAGGTCTATTTTTCTCCAGATTGGGTTGGATTACAGAGACCAACAAGGAAGAGGAAAACAAATAATAATGCTACTTTATGCTTGTAGAACATTCCAGATTTATGAAAATAGATCTTGATATTTATAAATTGCCCCATTTAAGTTTCATAACATTGACATGGACAGGTATCTTTATCTCTATTTTATAGATAAAGAAGCAGACTCAAAGATATAAGAAATTTGGCCAATGTCAGAAAATTTGTAAGTGCTGGAAAAAAACCTTAGAATCCAAGACTGGGCAAGGATATTACTACATCAACCTCAAGCAGCAGAAAGAAGTCAGATTATACAATATCCTAGCTCACCCAGTCAAAAACCGTCATTCATGAGTATTAGTATATTTAGTTTGTACCTAAAATATATTCAATAGTAGAACAAGAAGTGACATAACCTCAAAGTCAAGTGGAAGTTTATAAGTTCTAGGAACACTCTTAATGGCTGAAGGGCAATTTAACCAAAGTATTTGGGCATATCAAACCTCTCTGTGGTACTACTTAACTTTATAACTGTCTGACTATCTTTATTGCTATGTTGCAACTGTGCTAACTGTCAGCCCCAGCTGGTGGTTTATAAAATGCAATGCATGATGGAGAAATAATGTTTTATAGTTATTTTTAAGTTCATGTACATCAGGTCAGGACTCCCAGAACCTGGTGTTTTGTCACTCTAAGCTGAAGTAAAAGTTCTGGTTACTTTTCTACCTGTGAATGTGTGAGTCAGATATGCCTGCTCTCAGTGTTTCTGGGCCCAATGCCATATTTGCCTCGCTCCAGTGAAAGCATGATCCAGTGTGCAAGAATTTCTCCTACATTAGTAGTTCTCCTACCTTCCTATTACATTTTGAAAGCTCATTATAAGCAGACCAAATGCGTGCACACATATACACACACAAAATTCTGTAGCATATCCAACTATAAATTTTGATCACAAAATAATTGTGCATGATTTTATCATTAAAAAGTTCATATTAAATCAACAACAACAAAAAAGCAAACAATCCCATTAAAATATGGGCGAGAGATATGAACAAAATCTTTCCTTTTCATGAGGACATACAAATGGCCAACAAATACATGAAAAATGCTTGTCATCTCTCATTATTAGAAAAATGCAAATCAAAACCAATTTGAGATAGCACGTAATGCTATCTCATTAGCCATAAGAATGGCCTACACCACAAGGTACCAAAACAATAGCTGCTGGTGTGGGTGCAGAGAGAAGGGAACATTCATACACTGTTAGTGGGACTCCAAACTAGTACAGCCTTTGTGGAAAGAAGTATGGGGATTCCACAAAGAACTAAAAGTAGACCTTCCATTTGGTCCTGCAATTCCATTACTAGATACTTACCCAAAAGAAGTAAGGACATATTCACTCCAATGTTTATGGTAGTTCAATTTACAATTTCAAAGATGTGGAAACAACTTAAGTGCCCTTGAACACAGGATGGATTATCATACTGTGGTACATGTACATTAGAGAATACTATTAAGCCGTTAAAAAACAGAGATTTTATGTCCTTTGATACAACTTGGATGGATTTGGTGAATACTCTCCTAAGTATCCCAAGAACAGCAACCAAGCATCATGTGTACTCAATACTAAGGTGAAACTTGTAGATTAACAACAACATGTTCACATAAGAGAAAAACCTAATAAATCCTAGAAGGAGGAAGGAGGGCCAGCAGTTTCCTTTCCAGCAGGAATAATGTGTGGTGTATGGCGTACTTCCTGTCTGAAAGACACAATTACAATTTAGACTTTACCTTGCTAATGCAAACAATGTAACCTAATTGTAAGTACACTCATATTAATCAAAAGTAATTTCTTTAGAAGTTCACATTAACCAATGAGTTTATAAGAATGATAAAAATAAAATACCTCAAACTGAACATTTCATTCATTCCAATTCTCTTTAATTTCCTGTTACAACTGAACAGAGGTTAACAGTTATAAAGAGAACTGTCAAAGTTAATTTAAGAATGTTCATCACTCTTACGTGTTTTAAATTTAGAATTTGTCTAGTTAGTTGGTCAATACCTAAAAAAATTATCAAGGACTCTGTCTTTAAGTAGGAAAAGCCTTCCTAACAGTTCTTCTATTTCTGCTAGGAAATAATATGTTTATCTTTAAGTCAAAAATCAATGTTTCAAAAATATCACATAGTTGCCTAGAGAGTGATGAAATTCAAGGTTGAAAGTGTATTTAAATAACTAATTAACAGTTTGCAGTCCTTCAATACATGTGGCAAAGATGCTAGCTATTTATAATAAAATCTATGTTCCTCTTTTTTAATACAAGCAATGGGTACATTTCATGGCAAACTCTTGCATAAAGGTATAGACAAATGATCAGTTCACACCAGAAAAATATGAGCAGAATGAGATGTGTTATTTCTGAGCTTGGATTTCTCAAGAAGTAGGTGTCCTTTCTTTACTTTGTCTCCCTCTGCCTGTTGGAACTTAGTGGATGATGAGCCACAAATGGAAAGATCTTGTTCCTGAATCACTACATGGAAAGGCACCACTAGCAATACCCTTAATGGACTAGTTTAATTCCATGACTGGAAATTAAACTCCTATTATGTTAAGCCATTGAAATTTTTGGTTCCATTTTTCAATAGTTAAAATTACCCTACCTGAATACTCTTAGGAAAATAAATTTTCATTGCTAGAGTCCATTTTTCTGAAACCAGGAGAATACAACGTTTGAAAAAGAAGACCAACCCTCAGGCCCTTGATGAGCTATAGACACAAGGAGGTCTCACCGATGCATCATGTATAAGGAACTTGATGAAGGTGTTTTGTATAACTCACACTTTTCTCTTTCCCTCAAGTTACTAGCCTTTTAGTGTACCAATGAAAGAAAATAGGGAATTGACCACAGATAAATTGGCATTAAGTAGAAGAGTAAATTTAGCACTTTTGTCTTGACAAATGACTATGCCCATAATTTTACCAAAGGTTTCATTTTACTCTCCGCTGAGAATCATAATCCAAAATAGCATAGTGCGGTGGTCTGAATGTTTGTGTCCCCCCAAAGTTAATATGTTGAAACTTAATGCCCAATGTACCCATGGGGCATTTAGGAGGTGATTAGGTAACGAGAATGGACCCCTAATAAATGGGATTAATTCCTTATAAAGAGGTCCACAGGAGCTGTCTCATTCCTTCCACCATGTGAGGACATGATAAGAAGTGATCATCCATGAGGAATTGGCCCTCACTAGACACTGAATCTGCCAGTACCTTGACCTTGAACTGTCCAGCTCTAAAACTGTGAGATATGAATGTTTTTTATAATGTTTTGTATTTTGCCATAATCACCTGAAGGGACAAAGACACCTAGCAACATTTGCTGGTATCATGACCTGCACGTTTTCTGTAGGATGTTGACTGTTGTGGCAACATGTGGAAAACACAGCTTGGCCAGAACCCTATTTTGGCCTATTTTTGAGGTGATTACCCTTTATCTATCTCTGGAAAAGATGTATGAAATTACTGATGGTGAGACTGATAGATTAACTTGTGCATTTACCATTCAGCCTTTCCCTGTCTTTTTGGAATCTTTTTGCCAGGAAGTAGGTTCCATCAGGCACTTGTGACTTCCAAAAAGTAAGTCCACCGGGGCCAGCCTTCTGGAGGCGTGTCTTTGGCTTGTGCTGCTTCCCCTCTCTTCTGATCTTATGGTAGCTTCACAGTTGTGAGCCAGGAATTCTGGGTAAGCACATGTTATTCTTAGTCTGGGAGTTTCCATACCTTTTTTTACTTTATCTCACTAGCTCTTATTATCTTTCCAATCTGAGTTAAATTCTTCCTTAGATGACCCTTCCTAATGCCTTACTAAGTCAATTTGCTGCCAGATCTCTCCCACGTATATTAGTTAAATATTGCTACATAACAAATTACCCTAGAATTTAGTAGCTTCAACAACAAACAACCATCTCACATACCTTTTAGGGTCCACAAAATCTGAGTTTAGCCTAAGTGAGTAGATCTAGCTTAGGGTTTCTCATGAACTAATAGTCAAGATATTAGTCTGGTCTGCAGTCATTTGCAGGCTGGACTTAGGCCAGAGCTCAGCTGAGCTGGAGAGAGTCAGCCAATGAAGGCAATAAAGAAAAAAATGAAAGAGTTATGTGTCAATCACCTACTGTGAAGGCATATACCAGAAGGAGAAGAGAAAGCACTGACTTCCCAGTCCATTTACCCCCATGGGGCAGCACACCACTCAAGAATGGAGTAAAGACATGAGAGTTATCCCATCCTTGAGCAAGCCTCAAACAAAGAACTCTAGCAATTTTATAGACCTCAGGTGAGGAGGGAGAGCTAAGAGTGAAAATGTACTGAGTGCCAGGTCAGAGTAGGGAAAAGTGTCTTCAAGGTCTCTTTCTTCTTTCCTAATGAGAAGGTCTCAACAGAGCCACCTGAGGAGAACTCTATCGTAGGCCTCAGGTAGAGTCTCCTAGGAATAAAAGCATCCATCACAGCAGATATGTAAATTGCATGGCCAACCACAAGGACCTGGGTCCTGGGCTGCAACTTTCTTCAAAGGCTGCAAAGCAGTGGCTGTGCATCAGGTTTGGGTGGGAAGGGCAGCTTTCTCCAAGAGGCCTGCCAGGTAAACATTTGTAATTGCTTATGATCAGGCCTGAAAAAAAATCACACATAGATTTTTAACCAAGAGCTAGACTCCTTGAAGACTCTGTTATTAAACAGCTTCTCAACACAGTTGTCAGCAAGAAGCATGAGTTTCCCAGCGTGCACCTCTGTATCGCTGGTAGAGTATTGCTATGCTAGGCAGCTGCCTTCCCTAAGGGTGAGTGGTCTAGGGAGAGGGTGGGGAAGAAGTAACAGAGCTTTTATGGCTGAAAGTAAAAAATCATAAATCACTTCTGTCATGCTATTCTCTTTATAAGCAACTCACTAAATCTATCTGCACTCAAGGGAAGGGCAATTAGATTCTACTTTTTTGAAGGAAAGAATGTCAAAGAATCTGTGTATCTACTTTAAAACCACCATACTTAAGTATATCATCTTAAGGTTTAGATGGAAAGCCAGGTGGAAAGAATTCTACTGCAGTCAGACATTTAAGCCACACAGCTGAGTTGGTTCTCGGACTCCATCTAACTCTGCTGCCAATCTGAGAGGAGAAGAGGAAATGAGTGACTATCATATTAATTCCAATAATCTCTGTTTCCAAGGCAAGTTTTTTATACTGCTGGTATAATCTATAGGTTCACATAGCCTATTGACTTAGGGGTAGTAAAGAAATCAAATTTTTCATGCATTCAGTTAATTAGGATTCCACAAATTCAGAGGTTTGTTATAATAATACTGAATGGTATCATTTTCCCTCTGAAATACCCCATGTGAAATAGTCACCACAGTTAACGTCATAATGATTTTAACAAAGATAAAATAACTATAATCTGAAATATTAATTTAAGAAAACATATCGAGCATCAGCATCTTTCTAAACCACTTTTTCAGAAGTCAGGACCAAGAGAAAGGAATGTTAGAACGTCTTCCTCTCCCTGGAATGTTAGCAAACAAGTGAACCGAGGCTAATTTACGACTGAAGGGAAGATGACAGCAAACAGCCTTTGAGGGGGTGGGGTTTTGTTTTACTTAATGTTAGGAAATGCTAGGAAGCTATCACTTCCTCCCTACTTACAACTACTGTGGCAGTGAATTTACTGGAACAAAAATCCAGTTTACAAACTCCTCTAAGGAAATAAAAGCGACTTTACATCGGTGGTGGAATTACATTTTACATGTGATTTCCTGATTAACATTATGCAATACATTGTTATTTGAGATCTTCTTCTTGTATTATTATAACAACTAATCCAAACAGAATGCACCAAATCCCCCACAGATTAGTAAAAATTGCTGGCCTGTGGACATCTCAATATCATGCTTCCAACACACTGCCTTTCCCTTAACTCTATTGTTTGTTGTTCAGGAGACATTTTTTAATGTCTCTTTTCGTTGTAAAAAGAGACATTAGAAATTAAAACAAATTCTCCAATAAAAAAATCATAGCTGTGGATTGGCATGATTTTTCCAAGCAGTTAATCTCTATATATTTCGATTTTGAGTTTTATTGGAGGGACTGTGTCCCTCTTATTCAGCATCTCATTCTGTGCCTGGCTGATTATAATAAATAATTGTGGAAGAAATTAATAATGCTGCTTTTTGGAATTGCATCATTGACTCACAATGTAGTTACTATGACCTCCCCCTCGTGGCCAGGAGGAATTTCCACAGTCTTAATATCCCAAAGATTAAATGTTCAGATCAAGGTTTGAAAAGATGTCATCTGTGTCTTAACAAAAGTGCAATTTTTAATTACTTAAATGTTTGAGCCTGTTTGATAATTAATTAATGACTTCAAAGCTGTTTGGAAGTGCAAAATTGTAGATATTTATTAAATTTTTAAAAATTAAGTAATACAACCTTTTAATGCATTCACATATTTCGTGTGTGAAACCTTTTTATCCATTCAGATATGTGGTAAGTGCTGGGGAAAAGTGATGAACAAGATAGATCCAGATCCTTCCTTAAAAAACTCAAACTTGAACAAAAGATAGTGATATTAAGCAATTTATTACAGAATTAGTCAATTTAGTTAAAATTATGATGGATAGAAACAAGGAAAAGTGTAGCTATGAGAATCTAACCTAGTGTAAAGCATCAGAGAAGTTGTAATTGAGGAAATGATTCTCGAGCTGAGCTCTAGAAGATAAAAAGGATTTATTGGATAAGCAAGGGACTGCTAGGAATAGATAAGGGATTATGATGGGATGAGAGAAATGGTCCAGGGCAGAGAGAAAAGCAACAGAGAAGTATATAAGGGGAAATGGAATCTGATGTGCTCAAGAAAAGGAACATTTCAGATTGAAGAATCTGAAAGAAGATCATATGTCTAGAATTCACAAAGCCTATGAATGGCCTAGGGTGCTGCTTGTAGGGAGTAAAGCAATCTGAATAGATTTACTTTCTCTTTCTGTGGAAGCAACTTTTATTTCTACTCAAATACATTTTCAGCATTTATTTGCTTCTTTCTATTATATACTTCTTCTTCTTTAGAATGTTTTAAATACAGACAACTTCAGTTTGAGACAATCTAGTTAAATAAAGTAAATCAAGTTTCTAATGCATTTCAGAATCACAAAGAAAAGGAAAAAACAGAAAATCCTTGAAATGGCATTCTTTTCTCTGAAAAGCTCAGCAGTGCAGATCAGAAAGAATCTGAAAAGTGCAATGCAACAAAAGAAAGAACTCATATATAAAACCATCTGCCTACAATCAACTGATCTTCAAAAGTAGACAAGAATATACACGGGGAAAAAAGAAGCCCTATTCAATAAATGGTGCTGGGAAAACCGGATAGCCACATGCAGAAGAATGAAACAAGATTCCCATCTCTCACTACTTATGAAAATTAATTAAGATTGGATAAGATATTTAGATGTAAGGCAGGAAATCATAAAATTTATAGGAGAAAATAAGGGAAAAACTGTTTTAGACATCTGTCTAGGCAAAATATTTATGACTAAGAACCCAAAAGCAACTATAGGAACAACATTGGACTTGATTAAAGTTTTTGCACAGCAAAAGAAATAAGTAGGATGTAAGCACTCCAATTTGTACAAATATTCAACACATTGAATCCCATAATGGCATAAATGTATTTATGATCTATGTACAAATGACTTAATAAAAAAAGGCAAATAAACAACATACAGAATGGGAAAGAATATGTGCAAACTATATATCTGATAAAGGACTAATATCCAGGATCTACAAAGAACTCAAACAAATCAGAAAGAAAAAAAAAAAGCTTCTAAAAGAAGCTTTTGAAAGAAGATAAACAAATGACCAAAAAACATGAAAAAAAAAAAGCTCAACATCACTAATCAGCAGGGAAAGGCAAATTAAGACCATAATGAGATATCACCTTACCCCCGTCAGAATAGCTATTATTAAAAAATCTCAAAGCAATAAATATTGGTGTGGATGGAGAAAGAAAGGCATGCTTACTTATGGTTGGTGGGACTGATCATTAGTACGATCTCTATGGAAAAAAGTACAGAGATCCTTCAGAGAACTAAAGGTAGACATACTTTTCAATATAATAATCTCACTTACTGGGTATCTATCCAAAGAAAAAGAGATAATTTTATCAACGTTCACTAGAATGTTCATTGCAGCACAATTCACAATGGCAAAAATGTGGAATCAAACTAAGTGTCCATCAATTCGTGAGTGTGGCGACCCCTAAGGCCCTGGTCTCAGTTGCCGCAGGAAGGAACCAGGCATGACATGGATTAGAAGTACAAGCTTGTGGGAGGCAGGCTAACCTTGAGGGCAGGGTAGCCCAGAGCCCCATCTGCAATGGCAATTTATTAAGGTTACACACAGCAGGTGTGGAGAGTTACAGTAATGACATACACAACAGTTGTGGAGCATTAAGGTAATTAAATACAAGGGCTGCATGCATACGGATTGCCACGTGCTCTTTCCTCACATGTTCTTTCCCCACAACCCCCATGAAGAAGTACTAAGCATCAATGTTTAACACGTGCTTACTAGTGAGTGACCGATCTTAGCTCATTCTAGAACACTGAGTTACTTGGGGGATTGCCCCTAAGTCATAAAATGTCTCTAGGCTTGCCAGGAGACCGTCCTGTTCTCAGCGTTTTATTTTAATGTGATAAGAATCAGTAACTGTCCTTTGCAAGCATGGTGTCCATTCCTCTACACGTGAGTGGATTAATAAGATGGGGTATAAATACTACATATACCACGGAGCATCACTCAGCCATAGATTTACTTTCTTAAAAGCTGGCTCCTATTCTAGAGCAAGATGGTATAGAAGCATTCTCTTGCTTCTTCCCTATGAATGCAACTAAATACCCAGGAAAATACCTAACAGACAATGGTGAAAGAACTACGAAAGCAAACTAAGGGATTGATAACAGTGCTGGCTAGGAAGGAAAAAGGAAGGCAGACTGGGAAGAACCTCAGGCAGAACATGAGAAATGTTGTGGTGAATTCCCTAGATTTTCTTTTCATCTTCCATATCCTTACAGACAAGGCATCGGAGAAATCTAAATCTCAAAACCACTGACAGGCATAGACAAAAAAATCCACCAATCAATCAATAAATAAAATAATATGAATTAATAATAAATAAAAATGAGCACACACACAAAAAAGTTATTGGAACTAAAGCACACAAAAATAAGCCAGAACCTCCACACTATGCCTAAACAAGTTGACTATTTGCTAACGATTAAAAATAGGTTAAGAGTTTGCTAATATGATAATTAAAAAATATTCAGTTTACACTTGAAAACCATCTGTCATATCCAAGACCAGGAAAGCCAATATGTGGATGAGAAAAATAATCAACTGACATCAATACTGAGATGAATTAGATGCTGGGGTCATTTGACGAGAATTTTAAAACAACTGTTAGAAAAATCCTTCAACATTCAATTACAAATTCTCTTGGAAAATACATAATGTAAATAAATAAACACAGGTTAGAAGAAAGAGCCAAGATGAAATTATAGAACTAAAAATACAACAATTAAAATTATAGAACTAAAAATACAACAATTAAAATTAAAAATTTGCCAGATGGTCTCAATAGTAGAATGGAAATGACAGAGCATACAATTCATGAACTTGAAGAAAGATCAATAGAACTTACTCAATCTAAATAAAAAATAAAAATAGATAAACAACATGAACAGAGCTTCAGAGATTTGTGGAACCATACAAAAGATGTACGAGCCGTACCTTCTGAGTTTCGGAAGGGGAAGACAAAAGTAGAGCTCAAAGAAAGTGAGCAAGGAAATGCTCTCTGTGCATCAAAGGACACTGCCAATAGCTTCAAAAAGCAACTCACGAAATGGGAAAATGTGTTTGCAAATCACATATCTAGTAAGGGATTGATATCCAGAATATAAAAGGAACTCCCATACTCATCAACAAAACACAGACAACCCAATCAAAAAATGGAGAAAGGACCTGCCTAGACATTTTGCCAATATCAGAGAGTTGTCAGCCAAGGGGCTGCCTAGGAGAGAAAGCACAGAGAGATTATCACTGAAGAGGACCCAGGGAGAATCTTGGGACACTGCATTGTCTAAAGTTCAGGAAATCAGGAATGGGAAGGTTAAGTTGACAAAGAAATGAAGAACGTGAAGCTGGCAGTGTGGTGTAACAGAATATATGATTTTTTAAATTTCAGAATATTGTGGGGGTACAAATGTTTTGGTTAAATGAATTGCCTTTGTACAGTTTGAGTCAAAGTGAGATTGAACTTAGAAAATGTAAGGCCTTTGAAAGCTTGCTTTATTCTTCAAGTCAGATAGAATTTGAGGAGTATCAAGAAGAAGGTGGGAGATATATCCTTCGTAGGAGCAGAATGGCCCATTTTCTTCTCTAAAGCAGCACAGAGAAGACTCGTCATGACTGAATTTGATAGTCCTGCATTGTATCACGCCCAGAAGAACAGGAGAATGTCTGCGCAGAGTCCTGAGATGAGCGTGAATCTTCTAAAGGTGTTCCAATGACTGCTATCATTTTCCATGTCCCTTGTACCTTGTAGATTGCTACTTGATGTGAGAAAAACAAGAGAAAACAGAACCTTTTTTCTAAATGGGTCCTAAGTATTCTATGAACTCTATTCTACAAAAAAAGACATATATCTAAAAACTCATACATAGAAATATACTTATAAATAAATATATGCCAGTTTTGCAAAGTTCTTCAGAATATAGAGTTCAGATAGAACAGATAGATCTGTTCAAGACAGAGCTGACTAGAAGTTTTCTCGTTAGACTCTGTTATACACGTATCACCATCCTCATCATCACATCATCATAGCTTACATGTCTTGAGTGTTTACTGTGCTAGTCCAACGTTCCAGTTACCATGCTAATATTCTTTATCTAATATTTCATTTAATCTTCAAAGATGCCTGTTAGGTAGTATGAATTGTTTAATCTGTTTTACAGATGATATAATAAAGGCTTAGTGATAAATAACTGGTTCAAATTCTCAGAATGATTTAAAGGACAAAGTAGGGATCCAAACTCACATGTCCAAGGTTTAACCATTAGGTGACACTACATTTCCAAGTTAAGGAAAGAGTGTTTTTATTTAATGACTCTTGGCCTGGCATGCATTGTTACAACTATGACAGAAAGAAATGTCATGAGGTGCTAACAGTACACATCTCAAGCCTGCTGGGTTCGCCTCTTCTCTCAGTGAACACAATAATTACAATTTGAAGTTCAAGGACAGCTCAAATAAAACATGAAAATGAAGCCTCATATGGGTGAGACTAATGACAGAAATGGGATTATACAGCCTGGAACTAAAATTTTTTTGACTGGAGAAAGGTAGAACGGAGGGCTAGTATGGTGATCAGTCAGAATCCAAGGCTTCATTTCAGAAAGGAACCTCTCCAGCTTGCAAGGAACACACACAAAGAGAGCTGAAGGTCTTGCCTAAGTTGACTTCTGCTGGACACCTTTGCATCTTATACCACTGGAATATAAGTAAGCAAGGAAGAGCAGTTCCACTTATTTAGGATAGTGTGAGCACAATTTTTCCCCATCCTTTCCATGACTACGTGGGGGAGTTAATTCTGAATTCTTGAGAAAGTTAAGTTTTGTTTTAAGAAAAAAAGTTGGCTCGGTGCCTGTGGCTCAAGTGGCTAAGGCGCCAGCCACATACACCTAAGGTGGCGGGTTTGAATCCAGCCCAAGCCCGCCAAACAACAATGATGGCTGCAACCAAAAAATAGCTGGCCGTTGTGGCGGGTGCCTGTGGTCCCAGCTACTTGGGAGGCTGAGGCAAGAGACTCTCTTGAGCCCAGGAGTTGGAGGTTGCTGTGAGGCCATGGCACTCTACCCAGGGTGACAGCATGAGGCTCTGTCTCAAAAAAAAAAAAAAAAAAAACAAACAAAGAAAAAAAGTTAATAAATTTTCCCTCAAAAATTAATTTTTAGTGCAAAGTCTTGGAAATTAAAACAAAAATCACTATAAATCCGATTTCACTTTCCCCTCGCTGTAACTGCCCATCATATTTTATACTAAACAATTGTTAACTAAACTTTTGTGGTCATTTTTTTTACATCAGATTCTAAACAGAAAAACAGAAACCACCTTGATTATTCACAGTTAAGGGTACTTAGTGCAAGGGATTATTTACACAGATACTAGAAGACTGAGGCTACCTAAGGATGAGCACCAGACAGAAGCCACCACACCCTTGGGGAGAAGTTCAAAGTGAGAAAATGGTGTCGAGTCCCAGAGCCAGAGTGACTCAATAGAATCTGGAAACCAGTGGCCCTGATCAATAGAAGTTGGTGCTGTAGAGATACCCAGCGCAATGTCACCCAGGCAAAATGGGACGGAAAGAAGTGTTCTGGCTTTTTCCTTTGTTTGCCTTCAAATACTCTGCAGGTGCTTCCTGTTGGCCAACCCTACTCAGAAGCCAGCTGTCATGGGGGCCTGGGAATGCAGTTTGCAGGGGCCAACTTTCCTATAATACAGAAGAGAGCACAGGAGGGAGGAGTCTGAGGGCAAGGCCCAGGCTAGGCCCCAGCCCGAGTAGCAAGCACAATATTAAATCAACTATATTTTCTCATGTGCACAGAATATATGATCAAAAATTCAGCCATAGAATTCAGAATGATGTCTTTGGGAAAACTTGGGGAGGTATAAAGTGGGTGATAGGGCTTTAGAAAAAAATCAGATCAATAAATATTTTATTAGGTACCTTTTGTGATTGTAATTTTAAAACCTGAGAATACAACAAATCCATAAAGAATCAACAGTAAGCAAGTAAACAGCAGACAATAAAGAGTCTACAAGACAGAAAGTTTGCTGCTTAAAGGACGTTAAGGCCTTTGAGGAGTATTCACTTTGCTTTACTCTGACTTAAATGATAAACTCCCCTGGCAGGGACTTTAGAAACAACATTCAATGTATTGATCTTTATGTGTGTGTTGAAAGACACATTGCATCCAGATTGCATCTGTGACTTGGATTCATAAAGGCAGTGAGGAGGAGAGGAGGAAAAAGCAATGAGAACTCACAGTTTTAGACCTGCCCCTTCTCCATATTTTCAAAAATGTGACACTGAGGGCGCGCGGTGTCTCTTCTGCACATGTCCTGCAACCTTCCTAGCACTATGTTATAACTTTTGCCTTTTTGGTCTTTCTTGGATGTTTATTATAACTTGATTATACTCTTAGAAACATTTTTGGTACTTGGCATAAATTCTTTTGGGTGAAGATATTATTTTGTTAAAATAAAATCACACTATATATGTTGTTTTATAGCCTCCTTTTTTATTGAGCAATTATATACAGTGTTAAAAAGATAAGCTGGGGCACAATAACATTTTAAAGGGTTTATTGAAGCAAACAGCAATTCATGAATTAGGCAACTCTAACGCAGAAGTGTTTTGAGAGCACTACACGTGGAATACAGGAGGACAAAGAAAAAGTTGATGGATTGCAGATAGCAAGTTGCCTTTCTATCTCATTGGAAAGTCCCTCGTCATATAATTATAAATTTGTTGGTCATTTCTGACTGGGTGAGCTCAAATTCTGCTTTTCTTTAATGTGGGTATTTAGAAGAAATAGCTCAAATTAAGTTTTGCTTGTGTTTGTTAATCAAGCAAGATTAAGATCACTTAGAAGATTATCTGATTTTTGTCTTCTCAGGGATTTTTCTGACCTGATTTACATTTTAATTGACTATATATACATATTTATACGTACATTATGATATAAAATTATATGTAAAGTATCAGGTATATGTATTTGATAAATACATGGTGGCTATAAAGTTAGTGTGCGATTTTAATTTGCACCCTACTTTAAATTGCACCCGGACTTTATGGCCACCCTATATATTCCATTCTAATTTTTATCAGATACATAGTTCCCCACTGTATGGGTCTGATATTAATATTTTGGTTTTTAATTTTTTTATTTTTATAATACGATGAGCAGCTCTATTTCTGCATATTTATACACTGCATCAAGTTATTGTGGAGAATAAATTTCTGGAGAAGTAATTGCTAAGTCCAAATAATTTTGTTAATCAGTTTAGTCTGCACTTTTCTACAGTAACAAACGACTCAAAGGATTTCAGTGGCTTAAAATAACAGTTTATTTTTCACTTACACTGGTTGAGGATAGCCTCTATCTGGGCTCTTTCACAGAGAGAAAAGATCGTCAAATACAAGCTAGTTCATAAAACTTATAGTCAGAAGTCTCTCATAGCAATAGACAATTTCATTGTCTGTATCACATTCTGTGGCCAGTTGTGAATTCAAGAGGACTGAAAAGTAATCCTCTCTCAGGGAAGAGCTCTAAAGTATAATTCTTTCAGGGAGGGAAAATAAATATTTTGAACATTACTTACTCCTAGAGGGGGGTCTATATTTTCTTCTTTATACTAAAATACGTACTTCTGATTGTTACTGTTATTGTATGCGAGGACACGGTTGCATGTTACCCTGGACTGAAAACAGATTCTGAAATAGAGAATAAAAACATCAAATGTCTCAATCAATTCCCAGAAGATAAATTACAGCCACATCATAGAGAGGTAACATGGGTGAAAGATCTTGTAGTAACACAGAATAATTGTGTCTATTTCCACTTGGCAAACAAACCCCAGCTAAAACTTTACCACCACTTATTTTCCATCCCAACCATTGGATGACCACAAGCCACAGTTACTACCCCCAAATTATCATTGGTTTCTTGTTCAAATTTGTTCATGGATATTTGATTGTGTGCAATGAAATTTAACCGTAAAATGAGAGGCTTTCTATCAAACTGAAGAAGAAACCAACTGAAAACCTATGGATCTATCTTGATGAATAGCTTCAAGTCAACTTTTTCCTCTTGGAAAGACTAAGAAAATGTCAGAGGTAGGTAGGTAGGGTAGGTGAAATCATTGGCAATTGATAGCTTAATTAATGTAGAAACATATGGTCAGGAAAAAGTAATGAATTAGCCTAAGGTTTCAGTCTAACCACTCTGGGAAAATAAATTGTCCTATTTACACTTCAAAGGTAAAAAGAAATGCACAGAAAAAATAAAACTAAAAAATAAGGCAGACATGGAGTCTCAGAAGTGTATTAACAACTTGCTAATCTTGGTTTACCACAGGTGTTGCCAACAATGGAGTTGACATAAATCTTGCTCAGTAAAAGACTGCAGGTTTTACATTACAATAACCAAAGGGAATTCTCTCCACAAGTGTATGAAGCTTCATTCCATTAAGAAGTGCTCATCCAGGAATGAGCATGTGGATGATATACTCAGAGGCATCTTTGTTTTGATTTATTAACTGATTGACTTTTGCTTACTGACCTTTACCTTGAGGGCAGATTAATACACTGCTCTTGAATCATTCCTCAGGCAGCCTCTTCCAAGGGTACTATCTCATGCAGACTGGAGGTTAGGGGTGCCTAATTTTCACCCCTCCTACCATATGCATTTTTAACTACTAAAGGACAAATATAAGATTTAAATGAGAAATTAAGCAGGAACTCTACCTCCCACCCTGAATACAACTGACAAATTGCTGACATAGAAACTTGAAAGAGCCAGGGACCTTCCAAACAGAGAGTTTGAGAGAGAGACAGACAGGCAGAGAATCAGAGAGAGAATGAAGAGTGAGAAGAGATAAGAATAAAAATAGAAAGGATGGTGGAAATAAGAAAAGGAGGAAAATTTTAATTTCTGAAGAAGACTAGAATTTTACCCAATACAGTTCTTCATGAGATTAGTGGGGAGGTTTCCTCACAGACATTGAAAATAAGATTTTCCAAAGTAAGAGTTCCAATATCCAAAACACTTTATTCTTGAAGAAGGACGGCATTGTCCCAGAAAAATATTTGCTGAGAATTCAATGGTATAACTTCTGCAAGAGTTACTTGTATTGTAGTCATAATATATATGTGAGACACTAGATCACATTTTCATTTCTGCGTCTAGATCCAAGGAGAGTTGTTTTCACAAATGCGAGAAATTAGAAATCTAGCAAATAGCTGCCTTCCCCTTTAGACCTCATCAAACAGGATGTTTAAAGCTCTTAGAAAGAGACAGACTAAAAATCTGAAAACATAATTTGAAGAAGGGAGTAGTAACTGAGTTATTTACTAATTCCGATTATAATTAAAATAAAGTCTTCAGTGAGGTAAAAGCAACCTCCTCTCTTCCCCGATGAGTAACCATGTTGCATAGCTATTAGTTCCTTGACATTTTAATTAGAAAACTCATAAAATATTGGTACCCTGGATATGAAAACTTTGAGTAGAACCAGCTGAGAAAACAAAGAGGTACCATGACAGCATCGTGCAACTGTTGCTTCCAATGTGCAAGCCGGCACTAGAGGCTGAAATGTGGTAGAGACAGTGAAATCTACTACTACGTGTGTACCTGTTAAAATGCACACTTGGCCCAGGTTTGAGTGAAACCTTGAAAAGGTTTAAATCTTTTAATCTTTTTTTAAATCTTTTAATCTTTTAAAAATTTAAAAGATTCTACTGACTCACTCACACACACACACACACACACTATACACACACACAAACCATGGGTGGGAGGTTGCAATGACAATCTACCTCTTGATGACATTAATGAAAGATTTCTTCTTAATATATATTGGTCTGTTTGGAAGGTATGTTGGTCAATTCTTTTATAACAAATCCACCGTCTTTTTTGTTTGTTTCTTTGTAATTTGATACTTGCTAAAACTATAATCTGGTCAATCAATACAATTCAACTTGCATTTATTGAATGTTACTGAATATCTGTTATGATGATGGGTCCTTTGATGGATAGAAAGAGATACAAGAAACTTTTCTGCTCCTAATGAGATTTTGTAGAAGAAAAGATCTCTCTGGCTTACATATACAAAGAAAATTTAGCTATTATTCAAACATACTAATCATTATTGTAAAAGGAGAATTGAAAAGTCAGTTCCTCAAATGCCAAAAAAAGTACAATCTTGGTTACAGAAAAAAACTTATAAAACAAGATGAATGGAAATATTTATGTTATTACCAAATATGCAGAAACGTCCCTGCCTTTTGTTAATAAATCTATAGGCCACATTACCAAAGGACAATTCCTTACCTCTATGAGCCATTTTGACATCTAAGTTAACGACAGATGCAGAAAAATAAAAGAACTTTCTGATAGGATCCTGGAACTCCAAACCCTTGTTTACCTTTGTTCCGGGAAGAAAGCAAACCCACATAATCCAAGTCACAACAAAACTTCACAAATGCTAACACCTGAGGAGCAAACATCAGAAACACAAAACCACAGAGCAAAGTTGAGTATACATAGAAGAAAAAAACTAGGCAGCATTTAGAGGAAGAGAAAGTCAGTTTTTAAGAACTCCATGATAGAGAAATTTTGTCAAATAACCAAAGGAACATACATATTGCTTAATAGCTTGAGTTCTGAAATCCAACTGCTGGAGCTTAAAGCCCAGCTCTACCTGCTGGTATTTGTATAGTCTTATGCAAGCTTCTTCTTTTAAATCTCTTTTATTTAAAATTTGAATTAACAGTATCAACCTAAAAGAGTAGTTGCATGAATTGAAACAGTATCTCCATGTCTAGCTATAAAACTGTGATAACACTGAGAAATTGAATGTCATTACAGTGCAATTATCTTGTAGTCTAGATTGCTGGATATGCAACAGGAGGGACTGTAGCTTATTTAGTTGTGTTTCCCAGGTCCAAGTTCAATGTCTAACATGCAGTATGTGTTCTGTAGATGTTTTTAGTGAATGATGTATTTCCACAAATGTGTACTATACAGGTGACAAAATCCAGTTGATTCAGTTAAAGTATAAAGAAACATTTTACTTTACTCTTTCCATAATAATTTACATACCAAAATTAGTTCAAGTTTTAACCTTTAACCTTTTATGAAATATGCTTAATTACACTTTGACAGAAATTTTAAGAGTAATATAATCATTCCACCTCTATAGTCAGGACGTTTTTGATTTTGAGAATTCACGCATACATATACACACACAATGGTAAGCTGATAAAAAGGGCCTCTCAAAAATATACTCACTTTCTAGATCCAAGAATGTATAAATATTATATGTATTGTGTGGCAAGAGTATCTTAGAAGGCAGAAAATATAATTGAATTAAAGATCTCAAGAAAAAGCTCCATCCTGGATTATCTGGGCCGTAAATGGCAGTACAAGTGTTCTAACAAGAGTGATGCAGAGGAAGGTTAAACACACAGAGAAGGAACTGTAATGTGAAGACGAAGACCAACATTAAAATGATATGGTCACACAACAAGAAATGATGGGCATCCAGAATCTAGATAGAGGCAGGAATCAATTCCCTCCCAAGACTCTGTAGAGGTGTGTCAAAACCTTAATTAACAACCTGAAGAAGTAGGAGAGAATAGATTTCTGTTGTTTTAAGCCACCCAAATTGTGATTGTGGTAATTTGTTAGGCAGCGCTATGAAACTAATGTTCTTTCTCTCTCTCTCTTTCTCTTCTTCCCTTCCTCCCTCTCTCTACCTCTCATGAAGTTTCTGGAATTATAATCATAACAATAGCTTTAAAAATACTTCCTATAAGGCAACACCTGTGGCTCAAGAAGTAGGGTGCCAGGCCCCATATATGGGAGGTGGCGGGTTCGAGCCCAGCCCCAGCCCCAAACAAACAAACAAACAAACAAATAAATAAATAAATAAATAATAAAAATACTCCCTATATATTTTATATATGGAGAAAGGGAATTCTCCAGGACTCAAGTGTTTCTGAAATCCTGACTGAGAAGTGAGAAATGTTAGGAAGTCCAGGGTGCTTGTCATTCATTCCCATCATCCTTGCAGTATTAAACTCTAGGGAAGGCGGTATAGAGACTCGTACAGGTAAAAATAGGGAGTTTGGCAGTAAAAGGAAGAAGAAAAATGTAAAGAATTACTAAAGAACTGAAAGAAACTTGCTTAGGATTTTACCAAGGCACGTATGAGAAACCTGAAACTAATTTTCTTACAGTCATTCTTGCCCCTTAACCAAATTATTAGTAGAGGTTTTTTAAAATTACAGACTTATTGAATTGGAATCTCTGGTGAATGGGGCCTAGACCCTTGTGTTCCCAGAGGCAGGAGGTTGGGCTACAGAACAGAAACTACTTCTTTTTTGAAAATAATTGTCTTCCTTTATACTTAGCTGCAAAAAAGCCAAGTATAAGAACAGGCACCTTCAAGAAAACCGATGGGAAAGGACAGACTGTATCATGAAATTTCCGTCTGCCTTTTCTTAAAAATCAAGCTCAAGTACAGGATATTCCATTTGACATCTCAAACAAAGCTGTCTTATCAATTTCCCATTTTAGTCTTGAAATATAGTACATAACTTTCTGACCAGACCACGTAAGAAGTCTCTTTCATGGTGAACTGAGGAAAGAAAAATAGAAAAGTAGAAGTACCCTAGTTTATTAGAGGAGCCCCTATCTATAACAAGACTAAATAAAAACTTCACTTTTCTTTTATTCATTGTTAAAAATGTAAGAGAAAAATATTTTGTCCATCGCCATGTATTATTTCAAATTAAAATAGACATACCCTGGAGGCTTTTTTTACCTCTGTCAGTATTTAAACAAACTAAAACAAAATGTGTCCTCATGTTCAACACTAGTACTAAATTAGATAATTTGACAAGTATTTTGAGGAAAACTTAACTTACTAAGCATCAGAGCAGTATTACACAGTAACTATAAGCTTGGGCTTTGGACTCTACCAAAGGGTCTTTTCATTTGTTAGCCACGTGAATTTGTGCAAGTTGCTAATATAGCTTAACTTTAGTTTCTTCTCCATAAAAGAGAGATGATTAAGTGTCCTTTATTAAATGGAATCACATATATAAAGCATCTAGTACATAGTAACCATTTAGACAAGAATTCTTATTCCTGTTAGGAGCTAAGTAAACACTTAACACACCTGACACATTCACAGTTCTAGCCATTCACCCCAAAGGGTGAAATCTGGCAGTCATTGGAAGACCATTTACTTTTGAAGAACCTGTCAAGGCTTATTTATCAGAATCCAGAGCCAACCTGTTGGATGAGCTTAGGTCACAGAGTTAACCAGAAAGAAAGTTAGAAAGTTAGCACCCTGTCTCAAAATGGGTTAGGGAAGTCTTAGTTAGGTTTGCTAAAACATAATACCATAGATTGGGTGGCTTACACAACAGACATTTACTTCTTACAGATCTGGAGGCTGAAACATCCAAAATCAAGGTGCCAGCAAATTCAATTCCTGGTGAGGGCTCACTTCCTGGTTTTCAGGCGGCCATCTTCTAGTTGTATCCCCATACAGCAGAAAGCAAAGAAGGAGAAAGCAAGTTTGCAAATGTATTTTCACATAAGGAGACTAATCTTATTCATGACCTGTTTACTACCTAAAGGCCCCACCTACTAATGTCATCATATTGGGGGTTAAGATTTCAACATATAAATTGGGAGAGGACGCACACATTCAGTCCACAGCATTGAGACAATGGCTTGAGCATAACAGGCTAATCAAAACATAGAAACTGATCTCATTTATAGACTGAATCACCATTTGGGACTAGTTGATCTTTTAATCTGTGGGTTTCAATCATAAAATAATTTGTAGATGTAAAATCAAGAAAGGATTAAAACTCAAGAATTTTTTTCTCACATACAAGCCTGTGTTCTCTCTTAATAATAGCAATCCTGAAAACTACCACTCCTAATTTGAAAATATGTTTTCTCACTGGAGAGGAATATATTCTTATCAATCATGTAACAACATGAATACCTTTTTGGAAATATCCCTGGAATAAACAATAACTTCCCTTTGTAAATATTTCTTTTCTCAGAATTATTTCCCTTTAATTGAAATCTGAACTGGTGTTAGCTCCCATGAAGTTAGAGAATACAGTTCAAACTCCAGGTGCATGCCGCTCTCCAAACTATAAAATCTTGTAAACAACACACACCTCTTCTGATAATTTAGCAGAATATGTTAAGTGCTGCAATTGCCACGACAAAGGATTTATCCAGCTGTTGTTTGTCACTTCCTTCCTCTTCCAGCTGCCTCTCACTTCCCCTTTTCCTCAGAGTCTCTAATGTTTACTCTCATTTATTGCAGCCCAAGGTAAGGGTTACCATGGCCCAGTCTCCCTGTGTGACATTGTCCATAGTTAAATGCAGAAAAACTGTGTAATTCTTCTTTTACTGAACCTTTCAAATCACTCTGAGAAAGAGAGATGATTTCAAACCCAGTGATAGGATGCTTTTCTGATACATAAGCATACTCTTGACTATCAGGGACATGTTTTTAAAAAGGAAATATGTTGGTGATGGAATATACCCAACCTGTCTCATTGAGAACTTCATTCTCCGTGGTGAATACCTATTCCTTTCTAATTTGTTGAAAATTACAAAGATCCATGAAAGTAGTCAAGAAGGAAAGTGGATAAGGACCCAGAGTTTTGAGGAGGAGCTCAATATTTTTGGAAATAAAAATCATAACAAGACTTGGGCATTTTACAATTTCAAATGAGCATAGAAGATTCAAACAAACTTATAAGGCAATTCTCATTGTCACTTATTAATATGAGTAACATAATAAGAATTGTTTGACAAAACTGTTTAGTAGATTTTTATTATTCTTGTACATATATAATGTCTTCAGTCTTTAAAAAACACAAATAACAAGATATATATAAAACCTCAGAAATTACAGCAGCTATCATAATATCAGTTATTCACCCTGTTGGTTATGTCTTAAAATAAAATAAAATAAGCTATACTCTGCCATCAGCCCTGTCAGAGACAAAGAATACTTGCCTAAAAAACAAACAGACAAAAGCCAGTCTTCACAAAGCTGGGATCTAATACTACGGTTCCACCCTTACCGCTTCCCCTCTGCCATCATCTCCAATTCTTCTCTTTCTCCCTCACATGGATCACATCACTCCAGTTGATTATTCCTCAAGCTCTACAGATACTCCACAAATACAATATTGCTGCACTCGCTGCGTCCTCCACCTGAACTACTTTCCCTCCAGAGACATGTGTGCCTTGCTCTCTCACCTCCCTCAGGTCTTGACCCAAATGTTGTCATCTTGGTATCCTCATCACCCCATGTAAAACGTCAGGTATTTCCTATCACCCTTCCCTGCTCAATTTATTCCTATGGGCCTTATTGTCTATAACATCAATGGTATCAGGAATTTTTGCCCGATTGCTAGTGTATCCTCAGTGCTCAGTACAACTTTCCCACATGGTAGGCACCAAAAATTATCTGTTGAATGAAGCAGGTTGCCTAGTTGTATTTCCTAGTTCAATTATTATTATTAAATATCCAAGCTACTTTTGCCCTTAAACACATAGACAGTGGTGTCACTCCAGGAGGCCTTTAAAGAGAGCAGGGAAGAACAAATGTCAGGCCCATAATGGGGAAGCTGGACCTAAGAAAAACTCCAGGAGCCCCTGCTGTTTCATACATACAGAGGTTAGGTGACTCAGCAGGAACCCCAGATGGGCCTGCAGAGTGACAGCCCAGGGTCTGATGGACCAAATACAATA
Source organism: Galagoides demidoff (assembly GCA_963574575.1). NCBI lineage: Eukaryota > Metazoa > Chordata > Mammalia > Primates > Galagidae > Galagoides > Galagoides demidoff. The sequence goes on from CAUYQV010115711.1 coordinate 27,727, forward strand.
CACATTCACTGTATTCCGTTAGGCCAGCAATATGGGTTGGAAAAAATAGGGTGGACTCAGATTTAGAAGACCTCAGATAAGTGTAAAATTTGGTGCCAATTCCTTGAACTCCATGGGGCTCAGTTTCCTCTATTAAAAACAGAGGCCAATGATCTTTAAAATATGAAAAAAAAAAGCATCTGGGGAAAAGAACCCCTATTCAATAAATGGTGCTAGGAGAACTTCATAATCACATGTAAAAGACTGAAACTGGACCTATACTTTTATCATTTAAAAAATGGACTCAAGATGGATAAAAGATTTAAATCTAAGACATGAAATAATAAAAATCCTAGAAGAAAGTGTAAGAAAAACTCTTGAAGATGTCTGCCTGGGGAAAATTTTTATGAAGAAGATTTCGGGGGCAATCACAACAACAAAAATAAACAAATGGGACTTATTTAAACTGAAAAGCTTTCTGCACAGCTAAGGACACAATAATTAAAGCAAATAGACAACCTTCAGAATGGGAAACAATATTTTCATAATATGAGTCTGACAAAGGGTTGATAACTAGAATCTACACAGAACTCAAATTAATGAACAAAAAATGAGCAAACAATACCATCTATCACCAGGCTAGAGACACAAACAGAACCTTCTCTGAGGAAGACAGCTGAATGGCTAACAAACATATAAGAAGATGCTTATCATCCCTAATCATCAAAGAAATGCAAATCAAAACCACCCTGAGATTTCACCTAACCCCAGTGAGAATAGCCTATATCACAAAGTCCCAAAGTTGCAGATGCTGGTGTGGATGTGGAGAGAGGGGAATGCTTTTACACTCTTGTTGAATATGCAAACTAATACAGGCTTTGGGGAAAGAAGTATGGAGAATCCTTAAAGAACTCAAATTAGACCTCCCATTTGGTCCTGCAATCCCAATACTGGGTATCTGCCCAAAAGAAATAAAACATCATTTTATCATAAGGACATTTGCACTAGATTGTTTATCACAACTTAATTTATAATCAGCAAGATGTAGAAACAACCTAAATGCCCATAAACCCAGGAATGGATTAACAAACTGTGATGTATGTGTATCGTGGAATATTATACTGCCCTAAAAAGATGGAGACTTTATATATTGGTATTAACCTAGAAGGAGTTGAAACACATTCTTCCTAGTAAAGTATCATAACAATGGAAAAGCAAATATCCAATGTATTCAATGCTATTATGAAGCCAGCAGATACTCTAATACAGGCCCACATAAGATAAAAACTCAATTCAATTGAGGGGGGCAGGGGAAAAAATGGGAAGGGATTGGTGTGGTTCTCCCTTAATGGGTATGATGTAAGGGTATATGGCACCTTTTTGGTGTGGGACACAATTACAAAAGGGACTCTACCTAACAAATACAAATATTGTATGTAACCCAGTATACCCTCACAATAACCTGAAATTTAAAAAAAAGAGGTCAACCAAAGAAGTTCTTTTGAAACTTAAAAAAAAAAAAAACCTAATTCCCCTCCCAAAAATGAAATATAAAGAAGGTATTCCATTTTCGAAAAAAAGAAAAGTGAAGTTGTTTACGGTAACTGGGGGAGCAGTAACCTGATGCCCCTGACTTTCCCTCTCCCTTTATCACAGCAACCACTGAGCCATTCCATGGAACCCCTGGAGGACACAGGAATGTAGTTTGGAAACCATAGCCTGGAAGCCACCTCAGGCCACATCATTTCAGATTTATTCCTCTGATGTGAAGATAGTATTCATTAGAAGGCGAAAGAAAATAAGAAATTTCTGATAAGAGCAAGCTTAGGCAAAGGTCAGAAATGACCAATAAGTCATTTTTAGGACACATTACTTCCTACAAGCTACAGGCAACACACCCTCCTGAGACCCAGAAGTCTATAGAGTTAGTATTGGTGAAAGATGCCTGGACGAACTTTAAAGAGCTCAAATCCCCTGTAGTGTGCTGCCACTAACCACGTGGAATTGCAAATTTCTTCATATCCTTGGGCGTCAGTTGCATCATTTGCACAGTCATACAATATCCACCTTATATAGTTGTTTTAAATATGTGATGAAATGTTTATGAAAGTTGAGAGTAGGAGCTGATACACAGTTAAGTGTTCACAAAATTACTGTTTCATTGATGTTATTACTAATAAAAAATATGCTATGTTATCACTGTAAATATAATAGCTTATACCCTACATGGTCTTGAGGAAGCCAAGAATTCTAATTTTGGCTAAATTGTGGCCAAAATGAGGGATAACTTATTCAAGTATGAATATCAAGAAGACCAGAAGTCAAAAAAGGAGTTCCTTTTCAATAAGTAATTCCATTCATGTTCCTTCTTATTAATATGCTAGGTTTTGGTAGTTATTTACATTATCCTTTTCTTTCTTTTTTTTAAAGACAGAGTCTTACTTTGTTGCCCTTGGTAGAGTGCCATGGCTTCATAGCTCACAGAAACCTCTTAGACTCAAGTGATTCTCTTGCCTCAGCCTCCTGAGTAGCTGGGACTACAGGCGCCTGCCCAGCTAGATAATCTTTTTCAAATTGTATTAAATATTAAATATCATTTGAAATACAGAACAATGGACTTTCATAATTGGAGCTCACAAAATCTTCCCAAATCTGCTCTTTAGGTATTATTAAATATACCATAAGGCTAAAAATGTCATACTGAGGAATTTTGACTTAAAACTATTTTGAATACAAAGGCTACCTTGATTCTCTTAAGTTACTGAAATCAATAAAACCTACAAGCATTTATGGCACCACTTGAAACACTCTTATATGAACCAGGCTCACAGGAAGCGAATGTATGAAGTTAGGGGACTGAAGTATTAATTCACAATAAACATTGTCACAGTTATGGATCTTGACAATCAAGGTACCATCAGAACTGTATTCTTCCTCTCTAGGAAGAACTGGTAAATTAAACAGGAAGCTAATTCTAATCAGGGATTGCATTGAACACACAGAAGTTAAGTGCAGAACTCAAATGTGAGAGACTGAGCTATGTGAGTTTATCCAGCCCTTGGGTGATAGAACCTTAAGTAGAATGCACATTTTTGGTCCATAATAGCCATGTCCAGTATTAATGAGTGTGACACTGCATTTGATGTTGTAAGAGATAAAATGTAGCTTTGAGACATTTCTGTGTCACTGCCAAGGATTTCCATGAGACCATTAAAAATCCTGCTTTACTCAAATTTCTTTTATGTGAAGAAGACAATGACTTGACTCCGCTAAAAGTAAAAGTTTATTCAAGAATTTTCAAATAAAATTTAGGAGGGAAAAAGACCTCAAATATCCTTAATAGTTTTGACTAGTGTAAAAAATAGGAGTTTCCTTTTTTCTTTCCAAAGCCTGAAGATAACTCCACAGAAAGTGTTTTTCGTGTAAATTCCAAAATTCCCAACTTCAAAAGTATATGGGACACACATGTTTTTGATAGAATACTTATTACACCTAAATATACTCCAGAGAATGTTTGTAGCATGAGGTTATTAACTTATCACCTAAAGTGGGGTATTTCTTCTCTCTTTCTTTCTCTTTCATCAGTGAAATTCAAATAGTTGCAGAGGAATCCCTGATCGTTACCCGACCTAGATTGCCTCCATGATATACATAATTTTGTTTTAAAATTTAAAAATTCATTTTGAATTTTTAAAAAGTTAAATGACATGAGAATGATTTTTCCTAATATGATTCATCCCATTGTATGTGTTTGGGGCAAAGTACAAGGACAACAGTCTGACTGTATATTAATTTCTCATTTTTCTAACCATAGCCTTATTTTTGTGTGTTCTTGGGATCTCTTGTGATATATTTGATCAAATGAGCTTATATAGAGTATAAGGGCATGTTATTACTTTATGTTGTGGTTAACAAGAACCTGGTGAGCCCAGGAGAAAAATGAGTGGCCAGGCTGAGTCTGGTCTCAAACTCCTGGCCTCCAGCAATCCTCCCACCTCAGCCTCCCAAAGCCGTAGGACTATAGGCATGAGTCACTGTGCCCAGCCACAAATATTCTTTGGAGTAATGGATGCTGAAGTCTAAATTGTCCATTTACTTATTCTTATTGACATTACTGATGGAACTGGCAATCTTTAAGAATATAATTCAAAGTAAAATTTATAGAATAGAGTCAATATATTGCTCAAGAAAATGCTCAAGGAAGACCCCTATCCAACAATTTGTCATAGAAATAGTTATAGAAAGCTGGTCATTCCTATGATATCACAAAGAATAACTTTAAATCACATTGATGAAGATAATTCTGTATTCAAATTGCTCCAGATCAAAAGTAATAGAAATTATAATCTTAAAAGAACTTTTATAATTCTTTGGTTTGAGAACCAGCATTTAGCAGTACAAAATCACCAGGGATTTTAGCAGGCTTTATGCTAAGCTCAACCCCTTGATAGGGGCACAGATCAGACTTTACTCAGCCAAGTAAAATACTTCCGGAAATATCAGGTTTAATTGCTTACCTTTGGTTTTTCTACCCCTACACATTGTGTTTTCTTAAAATTATAAGGGACAACCATTAATGATCACAAGGTAAGCCCACTCCATCGAGCCATCTATAATCATAAACTTACATTATTGCCCTTGCTTGTTCCCATATCTGCATGTGGCTCACACTGGAGAGATGCCAGATTCACCTGACTGTATATTTCCTCTGTCTCACAGCTCTATCAACCTTCCAGGGAGCATATTTTTCCCCTCCTTTTTTGTAAGCTGATGCTCTACCCTCCAATCACACCTGATGTTACAGGAATTTACCATCCTGGAATCTATATCCTGGTCTAGGGAACGTGACTTTGGCCCTATGAAAATTCCCTCTCCACCAGGGTAGAACCAAGTAGAACGATTTCATTGCAAAAGTATTATTTTTTACCTTGGTAGGCTTCACTGCATGAACAGTGGAAACCTTTTTCCTCCACCTGTGATTTACCTTTTACCATATGAATTAAACATGAACTACTACTCTGGGGCTCATTGAACCTTACAGAGGAATTGAAATAATCGTAAGACCTCCACTCAATGTTTCCCCTGCTACTGGGCTGTAGCCTGAAGCAGTTTTCCCTGGTTTAAAGTTTCCCCTTCCATTAATCACTTCTAAGCAATAAGGAAGAACTAAATATTTAGTATCACAGTAGTAAATTTTATATATTTCCCTTCCTCAATTTGAAATAATTTGTATTTTGCCATCATCCTGAAAAAAGCAATGCTGTAGTTTCTTTACTTTGGAATAAAAAATGTACATACTCATACATATGTGTGTGATATATTTGCATGTATGTATTTATATGAGGCCTGAAAAATTTGTGGCTCATCCTAGAAAAAGTGATACATACCTCATTGCTGAGTATCATCATGGTCACTAGATGGTCAGTGGGAGAACTTCAAAGGTGACCAGAGTAATACTCAGCAATGAAGTATGTAGCACTTTTCTAAGACGAGTTTGCAAATTTAATTGTCAGGCCTTGTAAGATGACAGCTCTCATGGACATTCCACAAAAAGAGTTCCGATTGCTCTGAAGGGAGAACTAAGTGCTGGTGTTGGTGCATAGCTTCCAAAGACAGTACCTTGAAAGTGACCATAGTGATATTCACCAAGGAGGTATGTCGTACTTTTTCTAAGATGAGTTTGCAAACTTTGTTGTCCAACCTCATGTATACATATGCATTTCCTGTTTCTTTTTGAAAACTGGTAACTAGTAACTAGCAGTATTCATCAAGTTATATATTTATCATGCACGTGATAACATAATGTATGCATGTGTCTTTATGGGTGTGTCTACTCATATAATCAATGGCAGCTCAGAACTAGAGCTATATTCATTGTATAACCTTCACTAATCCATTGTTTGTAGGTGAAGAAAAGAGTATTTTTTTGTTTAGCATTACAGTTTGTTATCATAATTCTCTAAGGTGACACTGTGAGCTCAGTATTTTCTAAGCATTTCAAGAGGATTTTGCAGAAAAGAATTTTTTTGTTTTTTGTTTTTTTGTAGTTTTTGGCTGGGGCTGGGTTTGAACCCACCATCTCCAGCATATGGGGCCAGTGCCCTACTCCTTGAGCCACAGACACATCCTTTTCTTTCTTTTTTTTAAGACAGAGCCTCAAGCTGTTACCCTGGGTAGCTGGGTAGAGTGCTTGGTATCACAGCTCACAGCAACCTCCAACTCCTGAGCTCAAGACATTCTCCGGCCTCTGCCTCCAAAGTAGCTGCGATTACAGGTGCCTGCCACAATGCCCGGCTATTTTTTGGTTGCAGCCGTTTGTTGTTTGGTGGGCCTGGGGTGGATTTGAACCCACCAGCTCAGGTAAGGCACCAAGGCAAGAATGTTATTTTTAATAGATGAACATGAACAAATTCACTGCTTTCTAAAAATTAACATAAAGAAACTAAATCTACTTTAATAGATTATCAAGTCATGTCTGTTTTTATGGTGGTCATAGGTGCTATACATTGGCTTTTAAAAACTTTATCCAATAACTTTCTAGCTATATATTGGATAGGTAATATCCAATATATAATTTTTCTAGTTACATATTGGACAACTAATTTCTAGCTACATATTGGGTAACTAATAGTGGAATTAAATTGTCAGTTGGGTTATAAACTTGTCTAGCCAATCTTACAACTTTCAGAAAGAATAATTTTAATAGGATAATTATAAGTTTCAAAATTCATATGTGTATTGGGGTGATCTGCTAGAGATTTTAGTCTGATATGTTAAATATCTTGATGGGTAGAACTAAAAATTTTGTCATTTAAATATTATAAGAAGTTTCCTACATAAGATTTTAATAGTCCTTACAGAAAATTTTATTCCTTACTAGGACTTCTTGAATTTGAGCCTTGAGCCCATACACACATAAAGCATAACTCTTCTCTTGCACTTTTCATAAGCTATAAAATCACCATCAACTTGAACACTTAAGCTTCAGCACACAAACTGCTACAATAACTGTAGCAGATAGTTAAAGCAAAATTCTTGCACTGGAGGCACTCTAGCTTTTTGATAATTAAATATTTTTATTTATTTATTATTGGGGTAGAAGAAAGACCGTGGGAGTTGGAGAAATGGAATCAAATATGTTCCTGGGCCTTGTAGAAATTCAGAATGTCTGTCCTTATGGAATTGTGAGTGCTCTTTTTTGAGTAGCAGCTTAAATGAGATAAGGGGAGATAGATACAAAGAATAGCAGGGAAGGCATGCAGACGTCAGCTTCCCGTCTTTCAGAGAAAACCTGTGAGGACCACAAAAACAGGCATGGCTAGACTGGTGGCAGCACAGTCCCAGGCGCACGCTCGTACACGATCTGGGACTCAGAGACTCCAAATTTTGGAAATGTGTGCACTTCTAAATAGTGTGTTCTAAAAAAAACGACCTCCCATGGAGCACATGATGAGATCTTCAAGGGGCAATTTCTCTGAGGGAAAGGTTCATTGCATGTCAGAGAAATGAAAATTAGAAGAAAATATTTGGAGGTGGCCTCGGGTGGCTGCATATGGGTAATAGAAACTAGGCTCATGAACTAAAGCTGACCCCTCACCTGCAAGGCTGGGGTCTGTCAAGGATTTTACTGACTTACATTGATCACAACCTGTCTATGAGATAAAGACACAAAGGTGGACTAGGACTAGTCATTTCTCTGTAGGCGTGCATGCTTGTTAACATTTAACCCTGTACGTTAGCCACACATTTGCTTTACTCTCACGATCAGAATGGCTAAAAATCACAACTGTCCCTTTCTCCTATTTCTACAAAACATAAATCATGTGTCCTGGGCAGGCCACTCCGGGACATATTCTTAGATTTTGATGAGTCTTTATTTCCCAGGATGTGTCCTCAAATTCATCTCAGAATAAAACTAACTTTAAATTTCTTTAATAACTTATAGTGCCAACTACTTAACCTGCTCATCACATGGAAAGAAAAATCCCAAACAGAATAAGATATCAGCCGAGGGTCATATTCGCTGTACTTAAACAGAAAAAAAATATTTTGTTCTTTCTAGACCTAGATTATGAGGTTTAGCCATTTAATAAACATTACTTTATGTTTTACTGAATACTCAAATAAAATGTTAGATGAGAATGTATGCACTAGACATTACATTGTCTAGCACATTGTTTTTCTAAAATTGAGGCGTTTGAGGTTGAAGATTGTAGAGTCTTACTCTTTCTTCTAAGGCAGTAAGTCTATATCTTAGATACCTATCATACCTGGGATCTGTATAATAATCAGACATGCTTACATGCTTTACAACCAAAAGATAAAAAAAAGGATGAAATGTACCCAACATTGACTTGAAAACAAATTTCTTTAAAATCTATTTTTCTTCTGTACCTGGATTTTGCCAAGTACAGAAGAATTAAAGAGGTCCCTAGTGTATACTATATTTAGAGTGAAGAATTGAGGGTATTAAGTCAGCTTTTGCTTATAATAATGAAATTTATTATAGAGGAAAAATAGTAGGAAAATGTCTTCAGTAACACTAAATTAGTCATTTAATGTACCAGGCTGGATAGCTCAGGTTGTGTTGTCCTAATAAGTTAGCAACAGCAGCATTCTAAACACATCCCACCTTTTTTCTTCTCTGCTGCACACAGAGATGTTGTCTTGGATCACATATTAAATACACAAACACCAACAAAATCTGATGAGCAAATAAAGAGAAAAAGTCCATGCATAATTTTTGCCATATCTGAGACCACAGATAAGCAGAACAGTCCTCAAATAATCCCCATATGGCCCACGGGCTGCAGATTGGACACCATGCAGCTTAAACTCTTTCCATCATTTTGGACAGGTTTTGGATATATCTCCATAATCTTAATTTGTAATTAAATATTAATTAAATCCTTAACACCTTGGGACGTACAGCATGGTTGGCCTCTGTGACCCGGTGCAATGTTTAAATGAGGTCCTCTTCTCTTACCCAGCAGACATATCGGGGATTCCGTTTGCTGATCTCCTTCAATACACTAGGTTCTTTTTTGGATAGTAGGTCCCTGCTACAAAGGGATTTGAGACAAAACTGTTTCTGGCCCCAGATGCACTGCAAGTTATTTTGAACTCAGTTACTGTCTATTTTCCAGTAAAGTAAAAGATGCAGACCTTTTTCTAAGTGTTTTGAAACACAAAAGAGGACTTAACACAGATTTGTTTTTCATATTTGTAATACATGCATGCAGTCTTCAAAGAAACATTTGCAAATTAAATCAAAGTTAATACAGCATTTAACTTGGATTCATGTTTTTTTCCCAATAGATTCATGTTTTCCAAGTCATTGCATAGTTTCTTTACTCAATAGATCGCTGCTGTTCAATACAGTAGGCATCCACAAACTATGACCTATAGGCCAGCCACATGTTTTTGGAATATAGATATGCTCACCTATTTTAATACTGTCTCTGACTGCTGCCATGCTCTAGTAGCGGAGATAATAGATGTTACAGAGATTGAATGGCCCATAAGGCTGAAATATTTACTCTCTGGACTTTTAAGAAAAAGCTTGTCAAGCCCCTTAATAGATTAAATTGAAATGTCCTTTCCCAAACATAACAAAATTTAGAAGTAATGACTATGATGGTTATTCTTCAGAATGCTTTTACTCATAGCTGATGGCGATTTTTCTAGTTTATGGTAGAAGCAAATCTAACCACTCACTGCCCCTTCCCTACCCTATACAGCTGGGGCTGCAAGATAAAAACAATACTTCTCCTATCCCTTTTCTGTCTGGTTGTCTGTCTAGGCGCAGTTTATAGGAGGCCCTGGCAGGGGAACAGAAGGTGACAAGAAGAGAGAAGCTTCAGATTTCTGACACTTCCAACACTAGAAGTTGCTGAGAGTTGCTGTGGCAGTGATGGGCTGGCACCACCGCAGACTCGGAGCCCGGGCTGTGGCCACATTGCTAAGGCTCTTGCATGCCCAGAAATGCAGTGGAGGGGCACCCATGGACTCCAGCCTAGGGGTGTCACCCCTTCTTTCTCTTGATCCTCCAGTTTTCCTCTTTTCCTTTCATTTACTCTTCTAGCTGTTCTCAAACCTTATAATAAAGTTCATGTACTAAATCCTTCCTTTTGAAATACCTAGCGACCTTTCTGTTTTCGCAGAGGTCCCCTCAGTGGCATGGCGCCCCATAATACTTGGTGCCCTGTCTGCTTTCGTCCTCTCCTTAGCGGACCACAGATCTATCCACCCCCACACCCACTCTGCTTACCTGCCCTCCCCCTGAGTCCTTATTGCAGTCTCTGCATCCTGATCATAAAGTTGGAGAAAGTCCTCCTTGCTACTTAGGCTCCAAGTTGATAATGAACAGAGAGCGAATAGGCCCCCAGGTCAGTTGGAGGCACAGATGATTATGCTTCTGTAATTTGAGGAATTGAGACAGTGTGTTCTCTTCTGCTTTTCCTTTTCACTCTCCTGGAATCTGGCCCAATTCCAAATTTAGAGGAGAACACTCTGGAAATGTATAAATAAAAACTGTAAAATAAAGAAACAAAGCAACAGTAATAATAAAGGAAGTAAACAGACAAAAACTGGCCTGTGACTAAAACCCCAAAGCTAGGACGCGTATGATTCTAATTTAATAATAGCTGGAAAAGGCCCCTCGCTTCTCTGTCATCAGTGGTCCCTGTGTATGTTGGCTTTCAAATCATCATAAAGAATTAAAGAACATAGATGCTCCAACCCCCTAGGCTTCCTGTGTTATCTGGATATTCTGAGCACATTTCCCGTCCCTAATGACATACACAATGTCACTAAATTTTGGAAAATTATTTCTCATTTTCCCCATTTGCCTACAAAATTATTCTTTATATCTTTTCCCCAAGGAGGATTTAGGGATGATGAAATCACTATGAAACATTAAGAAAAGCAAGAAACAAGTATACTCCAATAAATTCCATATTAAACACTTAGGCTAAAAATGACTTGCATCTGATTCCTTTGAGATATTTTCTTCCTTCTATATAAGCGATCCATTATGCTATCTCAAATCAGATTGATATTTTTAAAATTTGCTTGGATACTCTTTAAACTTATTAACTTCTGAGGCATCAAGGGCAGTTTCTCCTAGTTTTAGTTCAGTTTAAATATACATCAGGGAAAAGAGGGTCTCTTTAATAAGTGACACTGGGGAAACTAGATTATTTCCAGCAGAGGGAAAAAAAAAAAGACACCATACCTCTGTCCATCGACAATACAAAACAAACTCCAAATGGATTAAGGACTTAAAAATAAGACCTTAAATTATGAAACAAATAAAAAACAGGTTGATGCTTCATGACATTGGTCCAGGAAAGGACTTTGGATAGGCCCTCAAAAGCATAGGCAACAAAAACAAAAATAGTCAAATGGGATTACAACAAACTAAAAAACTTCTGCACAGCAAAGGTAAAAATCAACAGAGTGAACAGACAGCCTACAGAATGGGAGAAAGTATTTGCAAACTCTACCTCTGGCCAGGAGTTAGTATCTACAGTATCTAAAGAACACAATAGAAAAAGAACTAATACTAAATAGACTAAAAAAAGGCAAAAAACTTGAATAAGTATTTCTCAAAAGAAGACATATAAATGACCAAGAAACATATGGAAAAATGCTCAACACCATTTATTATCAGAGAAATGCAATTAAAACCATAATGAGATATTGTTTCAGCCCAGTTAGGATTGCTATTATCAAAAATCCAAAACAATAACAAATTTTAGCAAGGATGTGGGTAATGGGAACTCTTATACACTGTTGTTAGTACAGCCCTTGTGGAAAACAAAATGGAGGCCACTCAGAAAATTGAAAATGGAGCAAGCATATGATCCACAACCCCAAGGCTAGATATATATTTGAAGGAAATGAAATCGGTATGTTGAGGAGGTATCTACACTCCCATGTTTACTGCCTCACAGCTTATAATAGACAACGTATGAACTCAGCATATAAGGGCTGCTGGAAAGTATCCAGCCATGTACTATCAAAAATAGATAGATATGTGGCTTGATACCTTCTGAGCAGCCCTGGTAGATGTCTATCAAAAAATAAATAGTTAGGCTCGGTGCCCCTAGCACAGTGGTTATGGGTCTAGCTACATACACCGAGGCTAGTGGGTTCAAACCTGGCCTGAGCCAGCTAAAACAACAATGACAACTGCAACAAAAAATAGCCAGACATTGTGGTGAGTGCCTATAGTCCCAGCTACTTGAAAGGCTGAGGCAAGTCCAAGAGTTTGAGGTTGCTGTGAGTTGTGACAGATGCCACGGCACTCTACTGAGGGTGACATAATGAGACTCTGTCTCAAAAAATAAATAAATAAATAGTTAAAAATAGCATATATATGCAAAAGATTACTATTCAGGAATAAAAAAGAATAAAATCCTGTCCGGATGAACTTAGAGGACATTATGTTAAATGAAATGAGCTAAGCACAAATACTACATGGTCACAGTCATATATGGAAACTTAAAAAACTGATCTCATTGCAAGAGAGAGTAGAATAATGCCTACAAGAGCCTGGAGTGGGTATGCGGGATGAGGGGATAGAAAGAAGTTGGTCAGTGGGGACAGAGTTACTGTTGGGCAGGAGGAATGAATTTTGGTGTTCTAGTGAACAGCAGAGTGACTATTACAGTCAACAATAACATATTGTATTTTGAAATAACTGGAAAAGAAGATTTTGAATGCTCTCGTCACAAATGATAAATGTTTGAGGTGATGGCTATGCTAATTACTATTATTTGACTATCATACATTCTATATACACATCCAAACATCGCACTGTGCCCCATAAATATGCACCGTATTATGTGTCAATTAAAAACCAAATAGGACTTTACAAAAAGAACTCATCTGTAGTTCTCTGTCCATGAGATGGAAGATTGCTTTTACCACCCCCAAGGTGATTCAAACAAAGGGAGAGATTCTAAAACACGTGGTAAAGGATTCTTATCAAAGAGCTAACAGTTCCAGGGATGTAAGTCATAACAGGAACTATTTCTATGCTATTTTCTTGCATAATTCTATATCCCCTATAAATATTAAAATCCAGCATTCTTCATAAAAATAAATGTCCTCATGCGCTCAGAGCGATGCATCACTTCATGCCCCCTTCTATTACATTTTGCACATTTGTATAATGTTGGACATTTGCTCTCTAGAGTCAAACTGATATCAATGTACTGAAACTTGCTGTGCACCTTACGACCTGCATGTCCTTGGACAGGTTATTTAATATCTCAGCTGTACTTTCCTTGTCAGCAAAATGAAGAGAAGAATACCTATGTATTATCAAACCCTTAGTGCCTTGAGTGTGCTAAGCTTTCTGTAAGTGGTACCTGAATATTCCTAAAAGTTTATTATTTGTAAAACAAATCCCTCAGAAACAAAGGATAACCAAAGCAGGGAAAGCCCGTGGGCTGAATAGAGGACATTGTTCTAATCTGACCCCTGGAACCTTGAGCTAAGCCCTCAATCTTTAGTCCTATCCAGCAACAGTTGAATATAATCAACATAAAACTCATCCAGGTCTAAAATTCTTAGACTACAAGTAATTTTAAAGGATAGAAACATGGTTTTATGTACCTCTTGTGCATTAAGTACAAGCAGGATTAACTCTTTTCTGACACAGATGCCCTTTCTGCCTCCTTCCTCATTTTTCTAGCTTCAAAATATCCCAAAGAATCAATTTTTAGCCAAACTCACCCAAGATTCATATGTGATTATTTTCTTCTTAATATTTTATCCTCTCTTTTATCTAATAACCAAAATAGAGTATTAATTTTTATATCCTGTGATGACTGGTGCTCAAATCACCCACATTATTAATGGATTTACTATAAGCTCGTGCATTTGGTTTCCCAGAAAGCATCAATTTCAATTTTCAGAGAAGAATGTTTTCCATGTGTGTTAGTGAGACATGGCTGACTACGCAGTGTAGTATTCACTCTGATCCAAACTAATGCCCAGGTTTACTCATCCGAATGCAGAACTATGCCCAGATGGGGAATGAAATGTGGAAGGGAAACCTAAAACCATCTAAACTTACCATTCCTATGTGTCCAGATCTCTTTTCTGCAGGGACACTAACCACTCACCTTCATGGCACTGCACCTGCACACCGAATCTCCCAGTTGTGCCCTTCAAGCCTCAGTAGCCCCGGTGGATTGACCACAGTGAGATTTGGCAGGGCTTCCTGCCTGGCTTGGTTCTCACCAATTTGAGCAGGTATTTAACAAGGGCTGCAGAGACCAAGCCAACTTTAGCTTTTCTTCAACTTGACAGTCCTTGGGGTGCTTTGTTGTTCCCTAGGCCTAAACTTTGTCAGTGTACATTACACGGGTCACCACCAATTGCTTCTCACCTTGGACGTCTCAGAGCCACATAGAGTTGTAGAGTCTATACTGTAATGAATTTTAATTTGCACTTTTCCAGACTCAAATATCAACCCTTGAAGTGTGAGTGGGATGGCTGGATGTGTCCAGCTACTGCTGTAAATATGTCAGTGTCAGCTGATGCCCTAATGAAATTGATTAGGGCCACTCTGCTTGTCTGGCCCTAAATCTTGGACATACACTTGCACCTGACCCTGGCAAGTCCATCTTCATTGACTTCATATCATATTATCTGATTTATGAATCTTTATGTCTGTGTCCTTGTCTGTTCCCACATTTAATCTATCAGACTCTGACTTTGTAATGTTTAATGGTCCAGGTTTTGCACTATTCATGCAAACTCTAATTATACAATATGTTTGTCATAAGTCACAAACTCCAATCACCAAACATGAGACCTTCTTTATTTTTTCTTTTATTTCATATAAATTCATGCAACCTAAGAACAAAGAATATTTCTCCAGAACCTTCCAGAGAAGCTCTGTAGCTCCTGAGATTTTTCCTTCATTTCAGTGTTAAAATTAGTTCAATGACTAGAATTTCTTATCTATCATCCCCACCAAATATCTACAGTGGAGTCCAAACCTCAGAAATTTTAGCCCAACTGCAGCATTGACAGTAGAATTGTCCCTTCTGTAGTGTCTGTACAGTGAGCTAATGCTGCTAAGATGGAGACTCATAACAGGATCTACTTCCATTTTATAACGGAAGTAGATCTTGCATAACTCTATTTCCCCTGTAAATATTAAAATATAGCATTTTCCCATAAAAACAAATGTCATTGTGCACTACCGGCTATGCATCATTTCATTCCCCTTTCTAAATGACTTTCTCATGGACTTGCCTTGATGACCTGCCTGGGCCAGGGCTACACAACAGGAATATAATACAATTCATGGTTACAATCTTAAATATTCTAGGGTATGCATTAGAAAAAGTAATAAGTCTTTGAAATTTTATGTGCATCTTAATCATGCAGCATATCTCAATTTAGACTAGCCACAGTTCAGATGTGCTAGTGACTAATATACTGGACAGCACAGTGTAGATGGAAGCCACTCTCCAGGTGGCATCTGCTAGTGCATTTTTCCGCAGTGTTTGGTCAGACTATTGTCCAAGACTGAAGAAAGTAGGCCTGTCACAGTATTTGAAGGACTCAGAGACCTGAACATAGTTCAAATAAGGCAGATCCCATCTCCTGCTTAGTCAAAAATTCATGTATAAATTTTGATTCCACCAGAACTTAACTATTAATAGTCTAATGTTGACTGGAATCCTTACAGGTATAGTCAAATAATATGTATTTTGTATATAATATGTATTTCACGCTGTATTCTTCCCTCTAGTCCACTAGAGGAAAGAAAACATTATTAAGGAAATCATAAGGAAGAAAAGAGAAAATATATTTATTATTTAGTAAGTGGAGAGGAATAATCATAAAGGTCTTCATCCTCGTCTTCTTTCTGAGGATGAGGAAGAAGAGAGATTGGTCTTACTGTACCAAGAGTGGCAAAAACAAAAGAGGTGGCAGAGGCAGGACAGGAGGTGGGGGGAGGCAGGGGAGGAGGCCAGAGAGGAGGCAGGAAAGGGGATGGGGGGGAGGCAGGGGAGGAGGCAGAATAGGAGTTGGGAGGAGGCAGGACAGGAGGTAGGGGGAGGCAGGGGAGGAGGCAGGACAGGAGGTGGGAGGAGGCAGCGGAGGAGGCCAGAGAGGAGGCAGGAGATGCAGGGGAGACAGGGGAGGAAGCTTGGCATAACTTTATGGAAACACATCGTAATTTCCACCTGACTTTCTTGTTTTTTCATTTTTGTAGAAATGTTTATAGACAGTACAAATTCATCTTCCACTGTTCGTTTAAATTTCAGTACTTCTATCACAGAAGGGTCTATGCTGTAGACGTTTAAAGCAGTCTTGAGTAATTGTAACCCTTCGGCCAGATTGTCTAATGCTAACTTGTTTTCCAACCCTGCTTCTTCTATTAGCTCTTGAATTTCTCCAAGCCCCATATCTTGAAACTCTTCACCCCACCACTTTGGCCGTACCTGCAATCTCTTTCACGATTTCCTTGATTGGCTCTGCTGTAAATCCCGTGATGTCATGCACAGGATTTACAGCTGGATGCTGGATGCTGTTTTCTCTAGTGGGAATTTATTATTTGAGGTTTTATGGCTTTCACAACTTTTTTCTATAAAACAATGACATCTTTAATAGGACCTTCATGATGTTCTATCAGTAGTCTCTTCCACAGCACTGAAAATCCTGTTTATAGAGCACTGTGTGTAATGAGCCAAACGTCCTTATGACCCCTGATCTAGAGGCTAAATTAGAGTCAGCTGGGGGGTGGCCAAATGAACCACTTTGATGCTTTTAGTGTTGAATTCATGGAGTTTTGAGGGGCCGGGGCATTGTCTGCTACCCTTAGTGGTGAGATACTTCCTAATTTCAGAGACAAAGCACGGATGGAACGAATCCAGAAAAAGGCATTTTCTCTGTCCAGGCCTTCTTGTTGTATAACCAGAGAAATGGCAGAGGTTGTAAATAGCAGGTGGAGGTGAAGTGTTTCAAGATATGGATCTTGGAGCAATTGAAGAACTAATAGACATCACATCTGAGGAAGGTTTAGCTGGTCTTTATCTTTACTGTTTACAGGTTAGCTTTATAGATACAGCCAATCCTGATCATAAGCCTGGCTGCATTTGCACAAAACACAGAATTAGCCTATCCCTTCCTACCTCATATCCTGGACTCACTTCCCTTCTTTACTACTAATAAATGGTCTTTATGGCATTTTTTTTCTTTTTTGCAGAATATGGCACTTTTATCTGCCTTAAAAACCTATTCAGACAGATATTCTTTCTCCTTAATGATTTTCTTAACAGTGTCTAGAATCTCTTATGTTATCTCTCGGTCAATAGAAGCCAAAACTCTGTCTAAAATTATCAAACCAGCCTTTGTTGGCATAAATTCTCCAAACTTAGATGCCACACCTTACTTTTGCTTTGTCCTATAAGGACTTCACCTTTTCTCAGGTCATTAGAGTCTGTAGATATGTCTTCCTACACCCAGAGAAGCTGCACCTGGCTAAGCTGCATTTTCAGTATGAGACCAAAAGAATTTTTGTGTAGAGGGCAAGGTTTTCATATCGCCTCTATAACTGCAGTGACAGCTTCACAAATTCGTTTTCTGTTTTGAACATGTTCCTTACACCAGGTTCATTTATCTTGAAATGGCAGGAAACTACAGGCACAGACCTCAGGCTATGGTACATGCCAAGCAATTCAACTATTTCTTGTAATGTTACGACTTTTCTCTGTTTCTTGGGAGCACTCTTAGCAATACTTCGTTTGGGTCCCATGATGCTCTTCAAGGTTTGCAGTATTGCACTAAAAATGATGAAAAATATGAAAAAAGCATGAGACCTCACTTTTTACTGTCATACATCATTTACTGGAGAGATGACCTGTTCACACGGAGATGATTAGCATCACACATCACTTTAAATGCACACTTGCAATACTTGAGCTCATCACAACAGCAAAACATAGCTAAAAAATGCCCACGTTAGTACAGTGCATACTGCAGTTAATTTTATGCAGTTACATTAATACTTCATCTTTACATTTTATATGTCTCTCTTCATGTGAATGGCATCATGTGTGTTCTGTGTTTGTGTGTAAATCTTAATAAATTTTAACTTTGTATAATAGATTTGGGTATATTGCATGGTAGTAAATGATAAAATAGCATTTACATATAGTTTATGCATTCATGACAAATAAAATTTTTTCATAAGTTTTTCCATATTTATGGGTTTTTTTAATTTAAACAAACTTCAAAAAAAAGTCTCCATTATATTTTAAAAAATCCACATCTAAGGAGACCCTTGCCGTGTGCTATTCAGAAGTTAACTGTGTCCTTGCTACTATATCACACACAACCCTGCCCACATCTGTGAGGCTGGTTTCTCTTTGTACGCTATGCTCCATCCTTCTCCAAGATAAGTCTTCACCAAGCTCCTGGCTGACTCAACTCCCATCTGGCCTCTGGGGTCTCCTAACAGACTGAGCGCCCATGTCTAGGTCCCCTGAATCCGATCCCTCTTTTGCCATCACTTTGGCACAATGTTCATTCATACTCACCACAGGTTTAATTCTTTCTGTGAGAAGGATTCACTGGGTTTGAACTTCCACAGGCCTACGGTATGGTTTGGCTTATCTTTCTAACTCAACAGTAAAAGCCTTAGGGACAGGACCTGTTGGATATTAAGACTAAAAAAGGCTTAATGGTGAGCATATGAAAATTCACTGGAGGTAAGGGGAAGGACACTGAAGAGAATGGTTATTATGAGGGACATATAAGCTTGTTGCAGATCTAAAACTATGGTAGCAGATGTGGAGATGTTGGAGGGGCAAGATAATTACTGAGGATCAACCCCTCTGAGAAGGCTAACACATGCAGCTGCTCTGTGCAGTTGAGGCAGACCTGGGAGGAGGCTGTAGCTGGGGGCGGCTGCCAACTACACTCCCTGCAGATAGGCAGCACATCCTTCCTGGAAGGGGGATATTGGCAGGGAAACGCCTTGTTTATCACAGCTCTAGCCACAGGCAAGCAATATTTCACATTGGGGTTTCCATTTAGATAGAAAAAGGACCACAATAGAGGATTCGGGTCTCAAGGGTCAGAATATTAGGGAAAGATTGTCTGTGATGTTCAGGATCCTGCTACCCAGAATAGTGGAGTGCCCAGCTGTGGTGCTGGGCTTTAGGATGTGACTCTTGCTATAGACAAACACGGGAGAAGAAGGGAAACTATAACTTAAGAACAGGAGCCAATGCAAAACTCAGTCAAGTAAAATAAATCATCAGCACAGGCGGGAGAGGGAGGCAATGAACAGAAAGGGAGACCCCGGGCTGGAGAGGATAAATAGACAGAGTTCTGGGGAGCCACACTGTTACTTTAAGCAGGAATGCTAAGGCAGGACAAGTAGTTCCTCTTAGTGTATCAGGAAGTGTCCATTGAGTATTGCTTTCTGGTGCTTCAGTATTAATAAGATACAGAGTTTTCATTAAAACAAGTTGCATTGACCATTTACCCGAGACTTTTCTTTCTTAACAATCTCTCCAATTAGTTGACACGCTATCTCTCAATAAGCAGAGATGCTTCATGAATATTTGTCACATTTCACAAGATTGCTTTAATGGCACAAAAAAGATTGATAATTAATACTTTGGGGGAAAGTTCAGGTTCTGTTGCTTTAACTCATAACTCTAAGAGACCCGACTTAATTTCTAAGACAGTAAAATTGGTTCTGCTTTAGGAAATACAGCTAGGCATACTTAGAGTCAGGAAGCTTAGCCAGATGTAAGGAGGAAAGAACCATATCCTGACAATTTGATTGAAATGGTCATTTCCACCCTCACAATGCAAAACTAACCAACAAAGACAACTGATCCTAAACATGAGAATATCAAGCTAAAGCAATTTAAAAAAAAATCTATTCATACACAAAAAAATAACAAAAATTGCTGCTCACAGTAGCATGCATTCTATGACCTTGTGAGGGGAAGGTAGGCTTTTCCATTGCCTAAAGCGCTGAGGAAATCATAGCTTCCATAGGATAAGAAACAACTGCTACTTTTTCACAGGAAAAAATCTCATTTGATTTTCCACTTTGCCCACCAAACTCCATTGGCATTCAGCTTTTAGAAAGAGAATGCTATCATAGATTCTTTAAAAATACAAATCAAATACCTTTTGTCCTGGTTAAATTAAATATCGTGTTTAAGAATGCTATTATAAAAAGCTGCTTATGCAAAAGCCAGGAGTAAACATGATGATTAGGAAAAAGGACGCTTTTAGGAATTAAATGGTTTAAGAAATTCTGAGATTACAGATAGATAAAGGATTCTCTATATCAATAACTATTTTAGGTAATTAGATATAGTTGTTGATGGATTTATAATGTGGTAAATACACCAATTAGTAAAGTTTCTTTTGAGATGAGACCAGTTGCTTTTTCTCATCCATTTACATAAATATGACTAGTGTATGTATGGATTTTACATGTGCCTATAAAGGTACAGTCAGAGTTTATCTGTGCTACACATGGAATGTTTGTGTCCCCTCCCCCCTGGAAATGCATGTGTTGAAATCTCATCCCCATTGTGGTGGTATCCAGGGCTAGGGCCTTTGGGAGGTAACAGGTTGTGAGGGTGAAACTCTCATGAGTGAGATTAGTGACCTTATAAAAAAGGCCCCAGAGAGTTCGCTGATTACTTCCACCATGTGAGATGATGAGAAGATGGCTCTCTATGAACCAGGCATTGGGCCCTCAGCAGACAATGGATCTGGACTTACACCTTGATTTTGGACTTTCCAGTTTTCAGGATTATGAGAAATAAATTTCTGTTTAGGGTCTGCCCAGTGATTGATATTTTGTTATAGCATCTTAAGTGGACTAAGAAAATCTGGAAATCTTTCAACTAGAAATCTGTAATTCCTGTTTTCCAGCATTTATAATGCAATGACAATAAGATCCTTGGTTATACATGTCAGGAATTCTGGTAAGAGATGAAAGCATTTTCAGACTAATTAAAATTGATTAACTCATATTTAATAAATTAACTCATGTTTAATAGATTAATTGATATTGTTCTGAGCATGTTTATGCATATAAACATCTTTGTTTTTTAAAAAATCAGTAATATATAAACACTATGCTTAAAATATCTCATTCCTTAACCCTCATATACGTAGAATTTATAAGTTATCAACTCTCTAACTACATTAAAAAGTAGTAGACAAGGGAAACTCTAAAAAATATATTTACCCATCTCAGGTTAGAATTCTAAGAGTCTACTACACCAGTGAAAAGTATTTGCATAACCCTAAATTATATCCACACAGTCAGATATAATTTTCAAAGACATATACTTTGGGAGGAAAAAATTATATTCTGCAAACACAGATCTCTAGGGAAAAGAGAAACCTTTCATCAATTCTTCCTTTATTAATTGGGTTAGGGGAGAAGAAAAACAGATCTGAGTTGAGGAGTTTATAGGTAAAAATGAAACATCCATCTTCAGACAAAAAGAAGTAGAATCAATATTTATTGAGTGGAAAATGAGCCACTGTGTTATTTTTACTACTTTGAGTATAATTTACAGACAATTGGTTTTAGACTGAAATTCACAATTGTAGTGCTGTGGTCATCCTATTATTTTGCAACATGGTCACTAATACTTTGTTTTAGTAATAAAATATATAATTATAATCATCAATCTTATATCTAGACTTTCTTTCTACAGGTTAATACAAAATAACCAAAGTAGACTCGTGTTTCCCTAAGACTTATCCTCAGAACCAGGATTTAGAACAAGACTTACAGAAACCTTAGAAGTCACAGTTCTTTCAGAAAATTATATTTATATGATATCAACTTTATATTTTGTATATACTTTTTATGATATGCTATAAAACCAAAACTAAGTCATTGATATACCTATAAAACCAACAAAATAACTGATTGAAATTACCAATTCTTTTTCACCGACATTTATAGGTGATATGGTATGTTAGAAGGAACAAAGAATGCAATTGACTCAGGCAATGGTGACTAATAATTTTAATAGGATGTAATAGAACACAGTCTCATCACTTCATGACTAAACATCTTGCTTTACTAATATGGACTGTTTGGAATATGAGAAAATAGCGGTTTTGCTTTAATTGGACAGCAAAAAAAGCTTTTGTTGATTGTAATTCTTGATCTATTTTTTCTTAAACGAATACTCCCCTTTCCACTGAATCACTTTTATAAATAATCAATCCCCTAAAAACTGTTACATTATTTCATGTTTTGCAACTGTTTTGCCTACTATAAATGAATAGTAGAAGAATGTGGGGTAAGAAACCATGGGTATTAAATAAAATGAATTTCCAAAAGATGAGATAATACTGAATGGATCAAAAAATAATGAAAGGATAGCTGCGATCATAAGGACATATTGGTTCCCAATATCATCATGCTTAAAATATTAAATCTGGCAGAATAATTTACTCCTTATAATAGAATATTCTCTTATTGTGTCTTTAATTCATAACTTTTTAAAAAATTTAATATCTGTTGTTCTGGACTAAGGTATACAAATTGACAAAACTACTAATAAAGACATTATTATGGATTTGAGATTTATAGACAACTATTTTAAATTGCACGTGAACTTTATGAATACCGTATACAGTTTCAGTAGCTCCCTAGAACATTTTTTTCAAAGTTTCTAAGTCAAACCTAATCTGACCACATCTTGTAGACATCGTCTTCAGCCAGGTACTTGTCAGAATGGAGTTCACATAAAGGAAGTAAATCAGTACTTCTTGCAAATGAGACTAGGAGAAAAGAACTGGGATGAGTTATTGGAGAAATTGTGTTTGAGAAATTGCATTTTAGGCTTTGGAAGAGGACATTTATGGGAAGAAGAAGGAAGTGTGATCTTCAACTGTTAGTCCCTTCACCCCTCCAACAGATGCTGGGATAGAGAATATGGTTGTTAAAGATTTTTCTAATTAAAAACAAGTGTAGGTTCTAGAAATCCCTAACTGCAGTTCAAAATATAGTTCTTTCCGGGTCATAACTTATTTATTTTATCATGTTTTATTGAGTGGCCTGCAGTGTCAACTACTGGGCCAAGTAGTAGAAATATTAAGATGAATAAGATAGAGTTTTTATCTTTGAAGAACCTATATCCAATTCATTCAGGAAGCCAGATAAGGAATCGCCATGACAATCCTATGAAACAGGAGCTGATCTATTCCAATTGAGAACAGAGGGAAAGGTCAAGGAAGCCTTCCTTGAAAGGTAATCAAGTATGAGGGGGAGGTATAGGAAAAAGAATTGCCCTTAGAGCGTGCCTTTACTACAGATGAAAGAAGGAGATGCTCCAAGTGTGTGAAGAAAGCACAGCATTGTGAAGACTTGTGTAGCTCTTGATGGCTGGATTGTGAGAGTTCTTGTATGCCAACCAGCTCAGAGGAAGGCTTTGAGCATCACTGAAAGATGTTAGGCAGGAAATGTTTGAGAAAGTCTACTCCATATTAGAGTAGGCTCAACCGTAGAGGGAAATCTTAGAGGACATAGCAAATGACAAAGTAGTCTTGATTGGGGAAAGGGTGTTGGGTGTGAAAAATACTGATTTCAAATTAATATCCTGCTGCAGATGGATATCCTACATTTATATCCTGGTTTCCAAAAGTCAAGCAGCTCTTACTAATTATTACCTCCTGAAAACTTCCTAAAATGTCTCTTTTCTTGCCTGCTTGGTGGTATTCCAGTCCATGAATAAGCCATGACTGCAGGTGACACTATTTCCTTAAGCATTAATGATCTAGAATTAACCTAAACAGAAAAAATATGTTAAATAATAGATTTATCTTCAACAAGACATGCCCCAAGTAAATATCTTATTAGATGTTTCACAACAGGTTGTAAACTTGGAATAATACATGCTATTTCCTCAGAACTCCTCAAAATTAAAAATATGAACCAAGTTTGACAAGACAGAATTTTTTTCCCTCTCATTACTCACATATTTATTTCTACATTCAAGATAAACACCCATATCTTTTAATATTCTGAGTTATAATCATATCCTATCCTAATTTTTCCTTCTCAGTACAGGCCTTACTTCGAACTTACCTTACCCTAATTCTCTTTTGGTTTTTGTTCATTTATCTCTTTCCTATTGTTGGCACCAAGCCCCCATATCTATCTACTTTCCTCCAACTCATTTCTTCTATCACCCTTCATCTTCTCAAGACTGTTTATAACCTATATCATGTTATATGCATATGTTAATGTAGACGTACGAAGTCAACCCTGACATTCAATCAGCATACCATCTCTCACTGAAGACCGAAGGAAGCTAATTTGTTAGCAACATTTGGAACCCTTAAGTAGCTCTAATATTAAAGCCCTCACCCAAGACGTATTTATTTATTTTTGGAGACAGAGTCTCACTCTGTTACCCAGGGTCGAGTGTGCTGGCATCATCATAGCTCCCAGCAACCTCAAACTTGGGCTCAATTTATCCCCTTGGCTCAGCCTCCTAAGTAGCTGGAATTATAGCAGGCGCTGGCTACCATGCCCTGTATTTATTTATTCATTTATTTATTTATTTTAGTAGAGACAATTTTTCACTTTTTCTCAGACTGGTGTCAAACTCCTGAGCTCAAGCACTCCATATGCTACAGCCTCTGAGAGTGCTAGGATTACAGGCATACAGGCTTGAGCACTGTGCTAGCCTCTCACCCAAGACTTTAAATTCTACCTGTAGAGAGAAAGTGACATTCTATCATATCTGACCATCATATAAAAGAGAAAAGTCAGATTCAAAATAGTTACTACACATAGAATAAAAACCATCTCCATAGAATACACCCCATCTAGCTTCAATAATGCCATCAGTGAACATTCAACTTTTGCCTGATATCTTCTCTGATCTTAATATTTATCTGTATATTCCTTGGTCTTTTGACTTTCTATCTTGATACTTTTCATTTCTACCTTATCATCACCACGTCCACCCTCCTACACTTTCTTGATACCAAGCTTGTTCTTAAATTTTGGGGGGCTGCCTTTTAAGTCATGAGATATTATTTAATGTCTCCTATTTAATTTACTACCCAGTTCTTCTAGGCATACTATCTGGTTAGCACGGGCGATCTATTCTTTACTTCATTCTGAGAATAAAACTAATTTCCTTCCCATATCCCTGTGTTATTTCTCAGAAACTGATGTTCCTTGGCAATCCAGCAATTTTTATCATATGTAGAAAAATCAGTATGTGGTGAAAATTCTTTACTTCATTGGCTATTGTCTAATAAATGGGGAATAACCTCAGCCATTTGTCACAGTGATGACTTACAGATTTTTTTTCCTTTTATTTAGATGGCTTTGGCTTGATTTTTATCACAATTCTTTGAAGTCTTTGACTTATGGTGTTTGCCAATTCTATAATTAATTTTAGTATATATTAAGCTCTAAAAATTGTTAGAAAATAATTTTTATAAATATAAATTATTTTTCTAATATCTTAGAAACGAATAAATATATACACACATACTGGGGGGAGGGTGTGGTAAGAATGCTTATCTCAATAAATGTATTCCACCAAAAGAATTTTCTACTCAAGTGCAACATTTTATCATCATACTATTTTTTGAAGATAATATTATATTTCTACTAAGTCAAAAAACAAAAAACATCAGTGCCTGGCTTCAAGCAGATGAGCTGGTTATTGTTTTAGCAGATACCATTTGTGCCTATAATGCAGTTACGGTATTAGTCGTGTACATATTCATATATCAAATAGAGTTCAACCTCTGAACCATTTCCATTACTTTTGGAAGTTCATGTATAAATGGTGAAATAAATTTTCTTTTTCCTTTTCTTCTGAAGCAATTTCATAATTGCTTCATTGGCTTAAAGTAGTCACTAATCCAAACATTAGTAGTACAGAGAAGAAATGACTAATATCCTATAAGTATAAACCATTCAAAGTACAGGCATATCTCTCTGATCTTGCAGGTTCCATTCCAAACCACCACAATACAGTGAGATACAAAATTTTTTTGGCTTCCCAGTGAATATAAAATCTATGATTATTCTATATGACACGCAATACCGTTATGACTAAAAAGAGTACATACCTTAATTAAAAATACATTATTGCTAAAAAATCCTAATGATTATCCATGTGTTCAGCATGCCATAATCATTTTGCTGTTGGAGAGAGTTGCCTCAGTGTTGATGGCTACAGACTTATGGGAGTGGTGGTTGCTGAACATTGCAGGTGGCTGTAGCAATTTTTAAACATAAGATACCAATAAGGTTTGGCACCTTAATTTATTCTTCCTTTCACAAAAGAGTTCTCTATAGCATATGAGGCTGTTTGATAGAATTTTGCCTACAAGTTCATATGTGGAGTCAATTTTTTTAAACTCTAACACTGCTTGAGCAAGTATATTGTTGTAATTTCAACAGTATTCATCGCATCTTCATCAGGACTAGATTTAATCTTAACACACCACTTTCTCTGCTCATTCATAAGAAAACCCTCATCTTTTTTTCTAAGTTTTATCGTGAGATTGTAGTAACATCTTCAGGTTCCACTTCTAATTGTAGCACTCTCATTTCCACCACAACTGCACTTCCTCTGGGAAAGTCTTGAATCTCTCAAAGTCATTCATAAGGGTTGAGATCAACTTCTTCCAAACTCCTGTTAAGGTTGAGATTTTGACCTCTTTTTGTAAATTATGAATGTTCTTAATGGCATCAAGAATGATGAATCCTTTCCAGAAGGTTTTTTTGATGTTGTTAGTTTTGTTTGTTTACCTTGCCCAGACCTTTCAGAGGCAAGACCGTCTATGACAGCTGTGGCCTTACAAAATGTATTTCTTAACTAATGAGACTTGAAAGTTCAAGTTACTTCTTGATCCATGGGTTACAGAGTAGACAGTTTATTAACAGGCATGACAATAGCATTAATACCCTGTACATCTCTATCCGGAGATATTGGGTGACCAGATTTATTGTCAATGAGTAGTAATATTTTTGAAGGAAATGTTTTTTGTGTGTGTGTGTGTGTGTGAGCAGTAGTTCTCAAAAGTAAGTTTAAAATATTTAGTGAACCATATTGTAAACAGATGTGCTGTGATCCAGCCTTTGTGGTTCCATTTATAGAGAAAAGAAGAGATTTAGCTAATTCTTAGGAGACCTAGGATTTTTGTTTTAATTCAAATGAGCATCTGCTTCAGCTTAAAGTCACCTGCTGCATTATTACCTAACAAAAGAATCAACCTGTCCTTCGAAGCCAGGCATTGACTTCTCTCCAGCTACAAAAGTCTGAGATGGCATCTTCTTTAACAGAAGGTGTTTTGTCTATTATTGAACGTCTGTTGTTTGGTGTGGCCACCTTCATCACTGGTCTCAGCGACATCTTACAGATAACGTGCTGGAGCTTCTCAATCAGCTGCTTCCATTTGCACTTTTACGGAGATAACTCCTTTCCTGAAATGGCATAAACCAAGCTCTGCTAGCTTCCAACTTTTCTCCTACAGCTTCCTCTCCTCTTTCAACCTTCATAGAATTAAAGAGCGCCTCACTCTGGCTTAGGCTTTGGGCTTACGAAATGTTGTGGCTGGTTTGATCTTCTATCCAGATTACAACTTTCCGTACATCAGCAGTAAGACTGTTGCACTTTCTTCTCATTTGTATGTTCACTGGAGTATATTTCCTTCATAAACATTTCCCTTGCACTCACAACTTGGCGAACCGTTTGGCACAACATGCCTTCCTCACTAGGTAAGCATAATCATTTTTAGCTTTAGATTTTGGTTCTCCAACTTCCTAATGCTGCGAATCTTTAATACAGTCCAAAGGGATCATGACCCACAGGTTGAGAACTGGTGAAAGTGAGAGACGCACAACTCTTCCACTCACTATGAGACTTAGAGGCCATTGGAGGGTTACTAATTGGCTTAACAGGCACATTGTTGTATATCAGGGAATAAAAAGCCCCAAAGAGAAAGAAAAAAATTAAGGAACATCAGGTCAGTGGGGCAGTCAGAACATACACAACATTTATTAGGTTGATCATTATGGGAGTTCTTTGTGGCACTCCAAAACTAAAATAGTAACATCGAAGATCTCTGATCACAGATCACCATAACAGATAAGAATAATGATAATAAAGAATGTTTGAAATATGAAAATTACCAAAATGTGGCACAGTGACACTAAGTAAGCATAAGCTCTTGGGAAAATGATGCCTATAACCTTGCTCAGGGCTGCCATATATCTTCAACTCGTGAAAAATACAGTATCAGAGAAACTTAATAAAATAAAATGAAGCACAATAAAACTAACCATGTCTGTATCCTTCTTAAAATCCAAATATCTGATGTTTTTGAAGACATCTCATTCTTAATTTCTAATTTAATTCAATTTTTATCAGAGAATATACTCTGTAAAATTCTAATCTTTTAAAATTACTTAAGACTTGTCTTCTAATCCCAGAACGTGGTCTAGTTTGGTGACTGTTCCATATGCACTTATAAAGAATGAGAGTTCTGCCATTGTTGAGCAGAATGTTATAAAATTGACGATTAAGCCTAGCTAGTGGGTAATTTCGTTCAAGTTTTCTACGTGTTTTCTGAATTTCTGATTACTTGATCTATTGCTCACTAAGAGAGAACTATTAAAATCTCCCCACCCACAACTATAGATGTATTTATTTTTCCCTTTCAGTTGGGTCAATTATTGCTTTATAGTTTTGAAGGAGTATTCTAAAATATGTACATTTTGGAATATTGTATCTTCCAGATGAACTTAATTTTCATCATATGGACCATCATTCTTTATAACTGAGAGTATCTCTTGTCATGATGTCTTCAATAGCTGAATGTTAACATTGTCACTCCAGATTTTAAATGCTTAATATTTGCAAAGCATTTTCTTTTTTTATCATTTTCCTTTCTATATATAAGTGTCTTTATATTTAAAAGGGATTACTTATGGACTGCATATAAGTGGGTTCTGCAGTTTTTCACCAATCTGACATTCTCTGACCCTTCATTAGAATATTTAGAGCATTCACATTTGATGTAGTTGACATTTTGATAGAGTTTCAATCTATCATCCATTTGTCTTCTGTTCTCCCATATTTTGGCTCCTTTTTCTTCTTTCCCTGCTGTCTCTTACACTGAATTTTTATTTGTTTTAATGAGAGATTCAGTGTGTATACTTTTGGTTTTATATTGTTAGTGGATATTCTGGGCAGTGCTGTCCAATAGGAATACAGGATCTGGCAGAAGTAACGCCCTTTTGTGACTGACTATGATCTATACATATTGTTATGTATAGAACTACATGCTTGTGATTTTTCAATAAAAGATGAGTATAGTTTGTCAGCTCATTAAAGGGCCATTATTTGTGGCATTATTTGGTACATATAATTCTGTAACACAACATCACCCTCAAACACCAAAGGGCCTTACTTCTGCCAGACCCTGTTTAATACAGGGTATTTATACATTATCTATAATATCTATGTCATATAATATCTATATAATACCTCTAATATAGATATTATATAAAATGTATGTGTTGCATTATCTAGAAGTTATACTAAAAAAAGTTAATAATAGTTATAAATCTTTAACCAAATACTCCAAAATATTATGCTGACATGTAATTCATATAATCAATAATAGGACAAACAACATCATCTTTCTCTACCTGTGATGCACTGAAAAGATATCATTTATGTGATTTCCACCAAAAATAAATAACCTGCATTGATAAGGAAGTAATCAAACAAAAATTGAGTGTTATTCTACAAAACAATAACCCTGCACTCCTCAAAAGATGTCATTTCATAAAAGACAAAGAAAGGCTACGGAACTGTTCCAGGTGTAAGGAGACTAGGGAGATGTTGCAACTAAATGCAATTTTTAATCCTTGACTGTATCTAGAATCAGGAAAAATAAAATTGTTTAAAAGGACATTCTGTTGATGATTGGTAAAAGTTGATAATATACTAGATAGAATAGTATTGTATGAAAATTAAGTTTAATAATTTTATAATCTGATTCTTTTATATCATCATTTTTAAGAGGAAATAGAGGACTATTTGGGAATAGATGCACCTGACACCTGCAGCTTACTCTTAAATGGCTCAGCAATACTAATAATGATGATAATGGTGGATGTTAAATAATCATAATACTTACTGTTGTGTACACAGAGAAAAATAATGAAACAAATATGGCAAAATATTAGCAATTAGGAAACCACATTTAGGAATACATTGTATCACTCTTGTAACTTCTCTCTAAATTTAATTTTTTTCAAGATAAAAAAATTTAAAATAGTAAATTTAGAAATGTTACTAGATATATGATCTATCAAGTTACCAAAATTCACTGCATTTTTATACATCAACCACAACTAAGTATAAAACTATGTTTAAGGCATAATAATAACATTAAAATATCAAATACATGAGACTACATTTTAATCAAAACATACAAAATATCTGCCTGGAAAACTATAAAGCGTTAAATAAAGAAAGTAAAACAAATTAAACAATATGTATTATCTTCATGGGTTCAAAGACAACAGTTTTCCCCAAATTAATCAATACTTTCAATGCAATCATAAGAAATATCACAGTTGTGTTTTTTTTTTAATTGATGCAGTGATTCAAAAATTCCTACGAAGGAGCAAGAGGCCAAAAATAGCCAAGATATTTGGCAAGACTAAAACTGAAAGTCATTTACCAGTGTTGATGGAAAAGAAGCCATGCTTTGTAAAAGAATTTAAAGGGGTTTATTCTGAGCCAAATTTGAACACTATGATCAAGATTCACACCCAAGAAGTCTTGAGCAAGTGGACTTAGGATGGTGGAGTTACAATTTGGTTTTATGTATTTCAGGGAGACAGGAATTATAAGTTAAATCATAAATCGATATATGGAAGGCATATACTGGTTTGGCCCTAAAAAGTGGAATATCTCAAAGCAGAGGCTTACAGTTTACAGGTGGGTTTAAAAATTCTTTAGCTTACAATTAGCTGAAAGAGTTAAGCTTTGCCTACCTTATTCCAATGAGCATACATTTTATTATAATAGAAAAAAATAGATAAATCACATTTTTAAATTTTAAATTACATTTTCAATTTTAAAGTGTGGGAGACATGAAGACAACTTACACACATACACACACAAACACATGTAACTAATAAATTATCAAAAATTTTTTTCCATAGGAAGTCATTGACAAGTATGCCATTTTAATAACAAAAATGGTAAAAGCAAGAGCACACACAATGCACAGTGTTGGTTAGAGCACAGTGAAATAGCTATTCTGTGCATACTTGATGGTTATACAATTACATATTTTTGAAAAGTTGGGAGTAAGTATATAAAGACTTAAAAGATTTTCTGATCTTTGGTGTAGTAATTTCCATTCCAGGATTTTCCTTAGCCCATCTGAATCTCAGATTAAGAAAAAACATGAGGAGGGAGGGGTCAAGATGGCCGTCAGGCAGCAGTCTCCGACAGAAGCTCCTGTTCAGAGGAAAGGATAAAGTCCAGAGAAACCTCCAACAAAGTCAAAAATTGGGAGCCCAGCTGAGAGAGAAGAGTGATACCAGCAGGACACCTATTCTGAGACAGGTGGAGACTCCTAGAGGACAATCCACAGGTACATAAACCACCCCAAAGGAATAGTGCCCATCCCCTCCCCCAGGAAAGGTGTGCTTTTCCTTTGTTTCCTCTTCA